>JAPMLY010000674.1:120000-145000 GCA_026401115.1 Tetraselmis chui
TTAGCACTCTGTAGTGCGCATGGGCATAACAGTGAGCTTTGAAAAGCGTCACTGGATAACATGGTGACAAAACATAACGCCAATGAGGTGTTCTAAAGGCTGAGAGAAAACAGTGTCATTGCGGAGTCTGAAAATTGCGAAGGGACTAAAGTAAACACGGCGTTTCATCAGTTAAAGAGGCGCCTCGACAGTTTTGCAACTTTGACACACGCCGCCGCCGGGTCGATCGGATGGCATCACTCGGCTATGGTCTTCCCGTCCACGAGTCACTTGACTCAATTATATACCAATATAAAGCTCCTTCATTCCGCGGGGCAGGTGGCTGTTGTGCGCCTTCTCCGCCTCATCCAACGCCTTCTCTGCCTCTTCGCCAATGTTGTTCCCTGCAGATTTGGGGTAAGCGAGGTGGGCAGCGACACGGCGGTACAGTCAGACAACAAGATTCAGCGACATTCTTTTGTAATAAAATACACCCTCCCCCCTTACAGTCAGCCAAATTCCCCAGCCTGACCCCCCAGTCACTGTTTGATTACAAATGATCAATGTTCAAAGCCATGATCTACTGAAATAGATTTGAACGTGTTTACTTCCTTCGTTTGGCCATTTTTCAGTAAGTGGGCATTTTTGGGGGTTTTATTCAACACGTAATTTCTTTTTGGGTGGAAAGTCTGACGCGGTTCTCTATTTTCAAATTGTGGCCTCCGGTGGGTGACCGGGGCAAGGGGTATGATAATGGAGAGGCAGAGAGAGGGCAGTGGGTGAGTGATGGGGGAGAGGGAAGGAAAGGCGAACGGAGTGTGAGTATCGTTTGAAGGAGGATGGCAGTGAGAATGATTGTGAGAGGGTTGGTATGTTAAACGTGTCAAATGACAAATCCACAAAATAAGTGATATGTAGATAGGAAGGTCATGAAAAATAATCAGCTCTTTCAAATATATGAGATGCCCATTCCTATATCCATTTCTCGTCGGTGGCGCGCCCCAAAGTGAGGGGACTGTGGGCGGAGCTGTGAAAACAACTCATTACTATAAGAATGAGAGTATCTTTGTGTGAAAATTGTTTGGTTTGGGAGCGCTTTTAGCAATGCAAAGTTCCATTACTTTTTGCGAGCGACCCGTTCCGTTGGCGGTGAGAGGGGGTCGAAGGGAAGGGGTCGGTGTTGTGGAGATAGCCGAATCGAGGCACTTCGACGGCGCAACTGTCTGTTTAATCAAGCTGTGATGAAGTCGGATGTGTGTTGAGTGAAAGTACTTTTATGTTGGAAAGAGTGGGAATATGGACTGAGGGGATGGAAAGACGCGACGGGCGCTGTTCATATATGGCGAAAGGTATTACCACCAATACCCCGCATCGCCGATTTGGTTCCCTTCCATCAGGAGAGCATATAAATTGGATGAGTGGAAAGAATAGAACCGATATCACTGATAAATTGATCTGGACGGACTTACGGTGTTAATGAAGGCGAAAAGACGGTCAGCAATGGATACACACGAGCAGCCTCAGCCTTCCTCTGCACAACCATCGAAATCAGTGCCCACTCACCTCCAAGCCTCAGCTCCGTCAGTGCGGTGGAGGGCGTCCAGCTGCCGTCCCCATTCCTCCTCGGCTCCAACGCCCCGGCCACCGCAGCGGCTCCCGCATCGCCGATTCGGTTGTCTGCATGTGGAGGAGATGGTGTCAGTGTTGGACGCGGGTGAACGAGGGGGTAATTGGGCGTTTTTTGCGGAGTTCGGTTTCAGAATAAACAACTCGTTATTATAAAAATACTAAGTTATATTGAAAATGTTGTCGTCGCTGCATAATGTGTTTTGGGAGGTGGCTGCGGGTGGAGCTGATCAAAATCCATCCAATGCTAAACGAGCGAATTGCTATGTTATATAAGTATGTTATAATCTTGTGGCACTTCAGCATTGACACGCTCGTCGTTGCAAGTGCTTTCCCCCCCAAAGGTAACAACAGCAATACAAACGAGCACCCTGACTCGTACTCTGCCACAACCATGAAATCAACACCCACTCACCCGGAAGTCTCACAGCTCCGTCAGGGCGGTGGATGGAAATGAGCAGTTCTCTTTTAATAAATGTAGCAAGGTGTATTTTTCTTTCATAGTTGCGCCATCGACCAGCCACGTTCCTCATTTTGTGGGGCCTCACATGGCAATGGACAAATCTATAAAGAAACATACGAAGGGTGAGTCGAGGGGGTAAAAGCGAATGCCTAAATAGATGTGTAAAGGGAGAGCGTCGTGATTTCAATACACGCACGGACTGCCCCACCGTCAATAAACCCGTTCACTTTTCATAGAAACCCTTATCGAGCAAACTATCAAACAAAATCTGAAATTATCTTGTTGTTCTCTGATTAACGACATCTTTTTACTCTCGTGGTTAGCAGTGGAGAGGCGACAGAAAGGTACATATCATCTCATCGGAGGGAAGATGTGTATAGACACGAGCAACCTTGTTCTTTCTATGTCACAACCATAAAAAAATCAGCGCCCACTCACCATCAAGCTCCAGCACCGTCAGTGCGGTGGAGCGCGTCCAGCTGCCGTCCCCATTCCTCCTCGGCTCCAACGCCCCGGCCACCGCAGCGGCTCCCGCATCGCCGATTTGGTTGCCTGCAGTAAGCAGAGCGAAGCATGGGGTTGGTGTGAGGCGGTGGGCGACATCAACATCAAAACTGTTGGGGAACACAATGCGCGACTGGGCAAGGAAAGACATTATGTATGGAAATGGACAGCAATACTTAAATAATGTAGTGAGGTGTGTTTTAGTTTTTATAGTCGCCCCATCAATCAACCACGTTGGTCACAGTGTGGGGGCTCGCTGGGCTGATTTATGAAGGAACACATGACGGGTGAGTGGATGGAACAAGACCGAAAGCCAAACGATTTACGGTAGGATGCATAAGGGAGGGCGTGGAGATACCAACACACGCACGGACTGCACCATCGTCAATAACCCTATCTATGATTTGTACACAGAAATAATTTCCTAGCAAATCGTTCAAACCGCCTTTGTGGCTATGACAGCTTCTTCCATCTTAAACAGAAGTGCAGCCCCCGAAGCAAGTCTCGACTACGGTTAACAATTTTTTACTGTGTTGTGATTCGGGTTTGCAGGCCTCTATTTGACAAATGGCGGCTGACCGACGGCACATTGCTATTTTTGTGGTTAGCAATGGAAAGGTGGCAAAAAGGTGCATCTCATACGACAAACATCACAGCGAGCCGCGAATGGTCCGTTTCGATGGCATCCAATGAAGGTGATGAAAAATGATGAAAAAAGGTTTGGACAGCCAACAATGGATACACACGAGCAGCCTCAGCCTTCCTCTGCACAACCATCAAAATCGGCGGCCACTCACTTCCAAGACCCAGCCACGTCAATGCGGTGGAGGGCGTCCAGCTGCCGTCCCCATTCCTCCTCGGCTCCAACGCCCCGGCCACCGCAGCGGCTCCTTCATCGCCGATTTGGTTGTCTGCAGTAAGGAGAGCAAAGCATGGCGTAGGTGTGGGGTGGTGAGTGGTATCAACAGCAAAACTGTTGCGGAACACATTGAGTGATCGGGCGAAGAAAGACATTATGTATGGAAATGAACAACAATATTTAGATAATGTAGCAAGGTGTGTTTTATTTTTCATGGTCGCCCCATCGACCATCCACGTTCGTCATATGGCGGGGGCTCGCTGGGCTGATTTATGAAGGAGCAGATGGCGGGTGAGTGGATGGAACAAGACCGAAAGCCAATCGATATACGGGAGGATACAATAAAAGGGAGGGCGTCGTGATTTCAAAACACACACGGACTGCGCCATCGTCAATAACCCTATCTATGGTTTGTCCACAGAAATCATTTTTGAGCAAATCGTTCAAACCATGGCCTTTGTGTCTATGACACCTACTTTTATTTGAAACACAAGTGCAGCGCCCGAAGCAAGTCTCGACTACGGTCAACAAATCCACTGTGTTGTGATTCGGGTTTGCAGGCCTCTATTTCACAAATGGAGGCTGACCGACGGCACATTGCTATTTTTGTGGTTAGCAGTGGAAAGGTGGCAAAAAGGTGCATATCTCATACGACAAACATCAGAGCGAATTGCGAATGGTCCGTTTCGATGGCATTCAATGAATGGATAAATAAAAGGTTCAGCGAAAAGGGAAGAGTCGCTTTTGAGAGTTTCCGGTGCACAACCGTCGACTGAGCGAATTTCGAATCAAGCGAACCATTTCAAAGGCGCATCGGGAAGGCCGAGAAGTCCCTATTTTTATAGTGAGTCCGCTCAAATGAATGTCAGCAGTGGTGGGGGTGGTGCCCAATAAAGCCGAGGAAGCACAGCCGTTAAAGAAATGGATGCTCGAGTCGTAAGTTTGAATGACAACCGAAACACAACACCCACTCACCCTGGTGGATGTGGTTGTGAAATAAACCATGCACCAAATGGACGAAAAATATGAGAAACTAAGGTATTCGACTGCCAACAATGGATACACACGAGCAGCCTCAGCCTTCCCCTGTCACAACCATCAAAATCAGCTCCCACTCACCTCCAAGATGCAGCTTCGTCAGTGCGGTGGAGGGCGTCCAGCTGCCGTCCCCATTCCTCCTCGGCTCCAACGCCCCGGCCACCGCAGCGGCTCCCGCATCGCCGATTTCGTTGTCTGCATGTGGAGGACATGATGTCAATGTTGGACGCGGGTGGACGAGGGGGTAATTGGGCGTTTTTTGCGGAGTTCGGTTTAAGAATAAACAACTCATGATTATGAAAAAAATTGAAGTGATATTGAAATGAAATAATCCAAGTTTCTGCAAGATAAAAAAATGTTATATCACAAAGAATGAGAATATTACTAAGAATGTGCTTATTGTGTGGATTGTTTTGGTTTGGGAGCGCTTCAACAATGCAACCATCCATTCTCTTTTTTGCGAGCGACCCGGTCCGTTGGTGATGTCTGGTGAGAGGGGGTCGAAAAGAAGGTGTCGGTGGTGTGGAGATAGCCGAATCGAGGCGCTTCGACTGCGCAACAGTCTGTGTAATCAAGTTGTGATGAAGTCGGATATGTGCGGAGTGAAAGTACTCAACTTTTATGTTGGAAAGAGTGGGAATATGGACTGAGGGGACGGAGAGACACGACGGGCGCTGTTTATATAAGGGGCAAGGTGTGACCAGCAATACCCCGCATCGCCGATTTGGTTCCCTTTAGTCAGGAAGGAGTATATTTGGACGATGTTTATGAAGGCGAAAAGGTAGCGGACAATGAACAATGGATACACACGAGCAGTCTCATCCTTCCTCGGCCACAACCATCGAAATCAGCGCCCACTCACCCCAAAGATACAGCTCCGTCAGTGCGGTGGAGGGCGTCCAGCTGCCGTCCCCATTCCTCCTCGGCTTCAACGCCCCGGCCACCGCAGCGGCTCCCGCATCGCCGATTTCGTTGTCTGAATGTGGAGGAGATGATGTCAATGTTGGACGTGGGTGAACGAGGGGGTAATTGGGCGTTTTTTGCAGAGTTCGGTTTGAGAACAAATAATTCATGATTTAAAAAATATTAAGCTATATTGAAATGAAAATAATCCAAACTTCTGAAAGATTAAAACAACACATTACAAAGAATGAGAATATTACTAAGAATGTGCTTATTGTGTGGATTGTTTTGGTTTGGGAGCGCTTCAACAATGCAACCATCCATTCTCTTTTTTGCGAGCGACCCGGTCCGTTGGTGATGTCTGGTGAGAGGGGGTCGAAAAGAAGGGGTCGGTGTTGTGGAGATAGCCGAATCGAGGCGCTTCGACTGCGCTGTGTAATCAAGTTGTGATGAAGTCGGATATGTGCGGAGTGAAAGTACTCAACTTTTATGTTGGAAAGAGTGGGAATATGGACTGAGGACGGAGAGACAGTGTTTATATGAGACGAAAGGTATGACCACCAATGACCACCAAAGGTATGACCGCAGCCTTCCTCTGTCATAACCATCGAAATCAGCCCCCACTCACTTTCAAGACCCAGCCCCGTCAGTGCGGTGGAGGGCGTCCAGCTGCCGTCCTCATTCCTCCTCGGCTCCAACGCTCTGGCCACCGCAGCGGCTCCCGCATCGCCGATTTGGTTGTCTGAATGTAGAGGAGATGATGTCAATGTTGGACGTGGGTGAACGAGGTAGGGGGTAATTGGGCGTTTTTTGCAGAGTTCGGTTTGAGAATAAACAACTCATGATTATGAAAAAAAATGAAGTGATATTGAAATGAAATAATCCAAGTTTCTGCAAGATAAAAAAATGTTGTTGTCGGTGCATAATGTGGAAGGGGTGTTGTGGGAGGTGGCTGCGGGTGGAGCTGATCAAAGTCTACCCAATGCTATCCGAGCGAAGTGTTATGTTATATAAGCATGTTAATATCCAGGTATAACCAGCAATACAAACCAGCACCCGGACTCTACCTCTGTCACAACCATAAAATCAACACCCACTTACCCATAGTAAGCCCCAGCTCCGTCAGGGCGGTGGACGGAAATGCGCAGTAATATTTTAATAAATGTAGCAAGGTGTATTTCTTTCATAGTTGCCCCATCGACCAACCACGTTCGTCACTCTGTGGACGAATTTATGAGGAACCATATGAAGGGTGAGTGGAGGGGGTAAAACCGAATGCCTAAATAGATATGAAAAGGGAGGGCGTCGTGATTTTGATACGCGCATGGACTGCCACACCGTCAAATACCCAGTTCACCTTATCGAGCAAAATATCGAAATCATTTTTGTTATTCTCTGATTAACGACATCTTACTCTCGTGGTTAGCAGTGGACAGGCGACTAAAAGGTACATCTCATCTCATCGGGGGTGAGATATGTATAGACATGAGCAGTCTCATTCTGCCTCTGTCACAACCATCAAAATCAGCGCCCACTCACCTCCAAGATACAGCGCCGTCAGTGCGGTGGAGGGCGTCCAGCTGCCGTCCCCATTCCTCCTCGGCTCCAACGCGCCGGCCACCGCAGCGGCTCCCGCGTCGCCGATTTGATTGTCTGCATGTAGGAGAGATTATATCAACGTTGGACGTGGGTGAACGAGAGAGGGAGTGGGCGTGTTTCGCAGATATGATGAACGAAGGTATTGGACGACAAAAAAATTGATACACACGAGCAGCCTCATTCTTCCTTTGTCACAACCATTAAAATCAGCACCCACTCACTTTCAAGAATCAGCTTCGTCAGTGCGGTGGAGGGCGTCCAGCTGCCGTCCCCATTCCTCCTCGGCTCCAACGCCCCGGCCACCGCAGCGGCTCCCGCATCGCCGATTTCGTTGTCTGCAGTAAACAGAGCGAAGCACGGTATTGGTGTGAGGCGGTGAGCGGCATCAACAGCAAAACTGTTGCGGAACACAATGCGTGATTGGGCGAGGAAAGACATTATACATGTAAATAAAAAGCAATATTTAAATAATGTAGCAAGGTGTGTTTTGATTTTCATAGTCGCCCCATCGTCCAACAACGTTCGTCAGTTTGTGGGGGCTCGCTGGGCTAATTTACGAAGGGAAGAGATTACGGGTGAGTGGATGGAACAAGACCGAAAGCCAAACGACATACGGGAGGATAGATAAGGGAGGGCGTCGTGATTTCAATTCACGCACGGATTGCACCGCCGTCCTTAACCCTTTCTATGGTTTGTCCACGTGAAAGCATGTCATAGCAAATCATTAAAACCTGTGCCTTTGTATCTATGACATGTGCTTTTTATTTTAAAAAGAGGTGCAGCCCCCGAAGCAAGTCTGGACTACGGTCAACAAATCCATTGTGTTGTGATTTGGGTTCACAGCCCTCAATTTGAAAAATGGCGGCTGACCGACGGCATATTGTTGTTTTTGTGGTTAGAAGTGGAAATGTGGCTAAAAGGAAGGTGCGTCTCATACGACAAACATCAGAGCGAATCGCGAATGGTCCGTTTCGATGGCATTCAATGAAGGGATAAATCAAAGGCCGAAAGAATTGGGAAGAGTTGCTTTTGACAATTTCAGCTGCACAACCGTCGACTGAGCGAATTTCGAATCAAGCGCTCCATTTCAAAGGCGCATCGGAGAGTCCGAGACACTCCTATTGTTATAATGAGTCTGATCAAATGGATGTCAGCAGTGGTGGGGGTGGTGCACATTAGAGCCGACGAAGCAAAACCGTTGAGCTAATGGATGATGGAGTCGTAAGTTTGAATGGCAACCAAAACACAACACCAACTCACCCCCGTGGATGTGGTTGCAACATAAACCATGCAACAAAGGGACGAGTAATATGATGAACTAAGGTATTCGACTGCCAACAATGCATACACACAAGCAGCCTCATTCTTCCTCTGTCACATCCATCGCAATCATCAGCCACTCACAATGAAGGCCCAGCCACGTCAGTGCGGTGGAGGGTATCAAGCTGCCGTCCCCATTCCTCCTCGGCTGCAACGCCCCGGCCACCGCAGCGGCTCCCGCAGCGCCGATTTTGTTGCCTGCATGTAGAGGAGATCGTATCAACTTTGGCCGCGGGTGATTTGGACGAGGGAAATGGGTTCAGGAGGGGAGGGGGAAGTGGGCGCTTTTCGAAGATTTCGATTTCGGACTTAACAACTTACGATTACCAAACAATTAGGTTGAAATAAAAGTAAAACAACATAAACAATGTTGCTGTCGCTGGGATGTTATGAGAAGGCATGATGCAAAGGTTAAGCGAAACGGGAATAGTCGTGTTTCATCGTGTCGGGTGCACAATCGTCGACTGAGTGCATTTCCAATCTAGCGCTCCGTTTCGAAGGCGCATCGGAAAGGCCGAGAAATTGTTATTTTTGTAGTCAGTCGGCTCGAATGGATGGGAGCGGTGGTGGGGTGAGTGGGCGTATTTCGAGATTTGCATTCAGGAGAGTGGAGGGGAGGAAGGAGGGGCATATCGATGTTGGATCAAGAAAATTGGGAGTTGGTATGTATCAGTTGAAAATATTACAAATAGCGCAACGCAGCCACTCACCCCCAAGGTCCAGCGCCTTCAGCGACGGCAGCACCTCCCAAGATCCGTCGAGGTTGGGGCAGGGCTGAAGAAGGGCGACGAGTGCGGTGACCTCCTCATCGCCTAGTCCCCACTCTGTGACGGAAGGACAGCGCACAAATCATTGTCGCATTTCACATTGAGTGACGTTGGGCAGAGTATATACGGCGGCGGCGGTAATAGTACGATAACAACAAAACTGGGGAGAGTCTATGAATAATAACGCCAAGAAAATGATAATTGTAATCAGGCATACATCATCCACGTCAAGGGTCAATCACAGTATTTGTAATCATGACATTGGCAACTCAGGCGCTGATTAACTGAGGTTAGCGCCGTTTCGCTGGGCAAAGTCATCAGAGTGGCGACGAAAGAGAGAAAACGGACGAACACAATCGCGTAAGAGTATTCGTTGACCTACTAAGACGGATTACAATAATATATGGCACAAACAAGGTAAAAACAATATTGTGAGGCGCAAACAAGGCATGCACACAGTCGGTGCCGAGTCAAAGTCGGCTCATGCGCCGCTCTTACCTGATAAGTCCAGTGTCGAGTCTGCAAAGCGCCACGACCAACTGCCGCCGGAGCGAATGGGCGTCAGTCCCTCCAACAACAGCCCGTCTTCGTCCTTCTCCCACCAGATCTCATTTTCCGCCAGCTCGGCCGCCGCTTTCGCCACGGTCTGCTCGTGCGCCCGCAGGTCGGCCTCGGTGTGGCCCTGGCGGTAGGAATCATAAGGGTGGTTGTTTACAAAAAGGCAATGTTTCACTATTCAAGAAACACTTAAAACGAAGACGAGATGGCGTAAATAAATAAATAAATAAATAAATAAATAAATAAATAAATAAATAAATAAATAAATAAATAAATAAATAAATAAATAAATAAATAAATAAATAAATAAATAAATAAATAAATAAATAAATAAATAAATAAATAAATAAATAAATAAATAAATAAATAAATAAATAAATAAATAAATAAATAAATAAATAAATAAATAAATAAATAAATAAATAAATAAATAAATAAATAAATAAATAAATAAATAAATAAATAAATAAATAAATAAATAAATAAATAAATAAATAAATAAATAAATAAATAAATAAATAAATAAATAAATAAATAAATAAATAAATGTCAAAAAGGGTTTGTTTCAGCGGAATCTATTAGGCAAGCAAATGAGAACAAAGAAGGACGCGAGAAATTATCATCACATGCCGGCTTCCCACGGTCAATCATGCTTTCAACGGCAATGCCTGACGAGCTTGCATGGATGGATGATGTTCAATGAATAGTATACGCTCTTCTGAACATGACATACGCATGGTCCTTTCACATAAATAAGTGTATGCGGATATCTTGGCTACACATTCCATACATATTGAAGCCCACAGTCATATATCAACGAGCAGCTAAAATGGAACTCGATTCATAATAACAGCGGATCTCTGAGGCTGCATCAGAGAACAAATTTGTAACTTGCCACTCGTAATACCATAGATAATACGAAATCGAGAAAACAAAAAACAAACAAAAAACAAACAATAAATAAACAAACAAACAATCAAGCAAGCAAGCAAGCAAGCAAGCAAACAAACAAACAAACAAACAAACAAACAAACAAACAAACAAAAGAAAAACAAACAAACAAACAAACAACAACAAGCAATCAAACAAACAAACAAACAACCAACCAAAGAACAAACATATTAAAGCCCGAATTTATATGTGTCAACGAACAGCTAAAATGGAACATCGATTCATAACAGCGAATCTAACAAAAAGCTGAAAAGAACCAAATAATATCGTGTCACTCACAGTGCCACAAACAATACAAAAGCGATAAACAATCCAACTTGCACGCTTACACCTTGAATGACAACGGTTTCCTCGAACCCCCGCCACGCTGCACACTTCCGCAACTTCGACAACAGAAATTGCTAGATACACCGACAAACGCAGCGTCACCACCAAATTCCGCGCCACCGCCAAAACGAGATATTGGCTACCTTTACCCGCCCACACACACACACACACACACACACACACACACACACACACACACACACACACACAGGCATTTCTTACTTAGATAGATTGTGGGCGGTTTACCTGGTAGGTGCCATTCCTATTGCGGCCAGCCGCCTTGTTGGCCTCCTCGAGCTTCTTCTCCACCTCCATTGCCACAACCTCCTGTTGTTTTTGCAACATCTCCGCCCTCTCCTTCTCCTGCTCTGCCGCCATTCGCTTGTTCGCCTCCAACGTCTCCTGCAGCAGCCGCTCCCGCCCGGCCGCCTCATCCTCCAACCGCGCCCTGTTCTCCTCCTCCTCCCTCTGCAGCCGGCTCACCTCCTCCATCAACCGCTGCTTCTCCTCCGCCGTCGACGCCTCCATCTGCTGCGACAGCCGCTCCTTCTCGACGGCAAAGGCGTGCTCCGCCGCCGCGGCCTCCGTTTCCTTCTCCAACTTCAGCTGCTCCAACTCCATCTCCTTGGCCGCGACGTCCGCCGCTGACGTCGCCTGCAGCCGCTCCAACTCCTTCAGCCGCCGTTGAATCGCCTCACTCTGCGACTTGTACTCCTGCATGTCGCGGCGCAGCATCTCCATTGCCTCGATGTCCTTCTGACGCTGTTCCGTCTGCCGCCTCAACGTCATCACCGCTTGTTCCGCAAACGCTGCGTACCCCGGAGACGTGGAGCGCAAAGCTCGCGCCGCCGCCTCCAGCTGCCTCGCGATATCCTTCGCCTCCGTCATCAAACTCGCCAACACACTCTGTGTCCCACGCTCTCGCAGCGACAGCAGCCCATTGTGCACTTTTTCGCTCGCCTGGTAAAGCAGCCTCGCCACCAACAGGTTGTCGATGACGTCGATCTTTGTCAAACTCGCCAGCGTTCCCGCTGCGGCGACAAAGTTGTTCTCCTTCATTGCGTCGGCCACTCGCTTGCTGAGCTCCTCCACGACGGCGCGTAGCGCGCGCTCGTCTGCCGGGGTTAGCACCGTCTGGAATATTTTGCTTGGCTCGCAGATCCTCTTGAGGGCGCACAGTAGATAGATGAGCGAGTCACGGTCCTTCCAACCGAACTTCGGGTTCATGGTCTTAGCGGGGTTGGCAATGAAGATATTGTTGCTCAAAGTCGCCACCATTTGCGCCTCGCGAGGGGGCAAACCTTCTGTGTCCTTGAGAAGAGCCTGCACATGTTTCAGATGCACAACCCTATCCTCGATCAGCGTCGGCACTTTGCTCAGGCCGAGGGCGATGGACGCCGCGTGCTCTTCTAACTGAGCGGCGCTTCCAAACAGATCTTGCAGGATTTGTGCTAAGTCACGAAAGCCCTTTCCCTTGTCCGCCAGCAGAGACCAATAATTAATGAGCACCACCACTCTCACGCTTTTCGCCTCGGAAATGGCTTTTTTAACGTTGACCGTGTTGGCGATGTTTATCTCCGCTCCTCGGTTGTCGAGGAAGCCGGGGCAGTCGAGGTAGGTGAAGTTTTCGTCACTGCCGATTCCGGGAATGAACGTCATGCTCTGCTTGCCGTGCCCAATCTTGGCACCGCGGAGCTCCCGCCTCTTCGAGCCTTTCTTCACCCGAATGGCGGTTTGCAGAGCATCTGGATTCGGTGTGAACGTTTCCATGTCGCAGCCGTGCAAATAATTTACCATCGTGCTCTTCCCCGCGCCGGTATTCCCGATAAACATGAGGAGGTCCTTGCCCGTCGCCTGCTTGGCGCGGGTGGCACCGACGGCGATGCATCCCGTGAGACACTCGACCTGCTCTTCCACGCTCAGAGCGAGGTGAGGGTTTTGCAGCTTCTTGAACGCCACCTCCGGGAGATCTTGCTCCGCCAAGTCTTCCATCTCCTCTTGCGTTAAACCGTCGACGGCTCTGATCAGATTCGAGTCTATCGCTCCTCGCGTTTTCAACGATCCTGCTGAATCCTTCGACGTTGTCGCCCCGTCATCTGGTGTATTCGAAATTCAAAACAAATGTCAGAGAAATTAAAAACATAGCCCTACCAAGAAACAACGACAAAGGGATGAAATCGATCACGACAGACGGAGGAGTGACACTATTTACCGTATTCATTCGGACAAACATTAACGATCGGCTATGTAGCGACCAAGTGAATACAGACGATACAGATAACGACGTGAGTCGTTGAATTAGGAATGGTGCCGAAGATTATAACAACGAATTGTTTGTGTAATGCGTCATAGGGAATTTAACATACTAACTACGGTAGCGCGCTACTACTGAGAAAACATGCAGTGTTGGGCTGAAGCACCTGGAGCACTAAACGGGTCGATGGGCGGTCTGAGTAAGTCCGCAAGCATCTTGATCTGTCTCGGAGAAATTTCCTCCGCCGGGCAGCTGAGGTCGATGTGCATGTGCTTTCGGTATGGCTTGAGCAGCCCATTCCATAAAGTGACGTCGGATGCGCCCTTCTCCACGACGACCGGCACGATTCCGTCCGGCCGCGTGTCGACTGCATACTTGAACTCGAAATAGCAGTAGTCGCTCTGCGGGTTTTGAGCAGCCATTTCAGAGGAATAATCGCGCAAGCTTGGCGCCAATACATAAATACATGAAACAGACGAAGCAAAATAATACATGGTCGACCCGAAATAACTACACAAACACAGGTTTGAGTTATTTGTGACGCCGCAACGATGCGCCACTGTGCGCATCGGCTTAATGAAATGTGTGTCAACTTTTTGTGAACATGTGTGAGTTGGGATTAGTATATACGACTTCCGGGTTATTTCGGAAGCAGGTGTTTTTAGAGTAATGACAGGTGTTATTAAAGAGGTCGGATGGGATGGGGGTTTCATGGTCTGAGCGAGGTTCAAGCCCTACACTCCAGATTCTCACATGAGCCATGAGGCGACCGCCGGCCACGGAGTATAAAATCGGTAATCATGGGATCCCTTGCTTGCAATATTACACTAATAACACGTGCTTATTCATAAGGGGGGGGGGGGGGGGGGGCTTCAACATCCAAGTGTGTGTGCGGCATGCAGTGAGACACCCTTAGTCGAGACCACCAGAGTTACATTAGCGTGTGAATACCAAATCAATAAGCACTTGTATCCAATCTGGACGAAGTGATAAGCAGTCATATTGCAAAGATGGAATATATGTTTACAAACTATGCATGTGCTCAGCTATGATTATCGCAGAAACATAGAGCATTATTCATAACAAGTCATACAATCTCTGCGCTACCTCTGCAGGGGCAATGATGGCTTGTACATCATCGCTTAAACAATCTGTGTCTTGTGTTGTAAGAGTTCTGCCTAACTGCTGCAAAATAATGACTGTGTTCCGATCGCCCGAGTCAAACAGGAATTAAAAAAGTGCACTGACGCGCATTTATTCCTCCAGGAACATACATACAGCAACTAACATACATACACATAGGAATGAAACCCTCTGAAATCAAAGCTCTGTGTACGTAATTCTTCACGAATCATCAAGGAGGTAGAGAGAGTCAAACACAAACACCAGGCGATAAGTGCCAAACAAACAATAATATAGTATGCAACACGAACTAATGTACTAGAACGTCCAGCGCAGCAGCTGTTTACTTGAGTACATACCGAATCTTCGGAGGCGATTTTCCTGAGGTACTCGGATGTTATGAAGACTACCACGAATCGTGAAGCATCAACGCCCCGGATAAGCTCCCTCTTGATGTGCCCATGGTTCAAGTGGTCCTCGTCAATCCAGATGCGCACACCGGCGTTGAGGAGCCGTTTGCCGATGTATTTCACCTGCGAGCGACCGCAGGCCACACACAGCAGGCATGCGTAAATCAACAGCATAGTGTAACTAAACATTAACATTAACACGCTGATATCGATTTTGATCATCAGCCCGAACGAATAAAACCTCTACTCACACCGAGGACAACAACACGTTGGGGGGGGGGGGGGGATCCCGTCAGTTCGACGGTGCAACACACGCGCTGGATGCTACAAGCTGCTAATAAACACAGCTACGCTACACTTCTCGATAATAAGACAAACGGGTCATTAATTAAGGGATTTGAGGATGATAGGTCATTAAGGGATTTGCAAAATACCGCCTACAAAAAGTCACGTCGTTCACGCAATACTTCACGTACATATCGCGGGACCATATGAGCCAGCAGGGATAGAAAAGACGGACGGTAAAAAAAAAAAAAAAAAAAGAGCCGCGCGCCCTTCCCCGTCATTTCAGCACAATAGGCCGTCAGCAGTTTCCACTGTCGCTACAACAGGCAGGGTGGACGCACGCACGCACTCATACAGTTAAAGACGGTCGACCGGTGATCAGGCCGCGCCACAACAGCGAATAGCATGCATGTACGATCACTTTATATGCCTGCATAACCCTATCTATCGCTCGGAGGGGCGGGGGGTACCAAGCCGTGATTGTTCTTGTCAGCACCCCAATTGTGAGAAAGAAAGGCGTCAAATTGGTAGCCGTCGCTAGCTGTGGGCCGGTCGGTGGAGTTGCCACCCGGTACTTGCGGCGACTTCGGTGACCCAGAAGTTGCCTCCGCGGCCCTACTGCCCTCTCCTCTCGGCGGACGACGAGCCTCGTCGTTGTGCCCAGCGGTACCCGAATCCTTCGAGATACTGCAGCCCATGCTGCAGGCGGGGGTGGTCAGCCAATATTGGCCGTACGTACACTAACTCGAGACCAGAAATCGTGCCCCTGGATTAAATGAGGACAGAAAGGGTATGTTGCTGCGCCGCCGTGACAATGCGGAGGCACAAGCCGGTGCGGCAATAAGATGCGGTAGATCGGGAACGGCACACGTCGCCTGCCTTCGCCATATCTGACGTGTGAGCTCGATACCTGTATATCATTGCAGTACAGATACATACACCAAGCGAATAATGTACGGCGATGACAGTCGCGACGTAGTAGTGAGTGATGATGTGTGGTGGGCGCTGGTGCTGAGAATGTAGTAAGTGCCCGTATATTTACAAATAAGAAATTAGTGAAAAACTGACGGAACGGGAAATACAATATTCTGTCCTTATCTACGCGCGCCTTTTCACTCCCGTACACCGCAAAGAAGCGCGTTATTTCTGCCTTCATAGCTTGCACTACATGTACCCGTACCTTGAGCGCCTTTCGCAACCGTAGAACGGCATGAAATTTCGCAAATTTGTATCAAGACGTACTATAACCGTTAAATTTCATCCCCTCCCATCACGCTGTCAAAATGCCTGCATTGTATTTCGCACCTGTATTGAATATGGGCAGTGCTGACGCTGTGGCATGCGCCTTCCTGTGTACCTCTCATCTTTCGCGGCGGATGGTGGCTAAATTCATCTAAGAACCGGCCTTAAACTGTGTACAGGTAAGAGACAAGCAGGGAGGGAAACCCTAACTACCGGGCACTTACCTGTAGCCCTAACCCCTCACGCTACCCCCAAGTCACTAGATCAGCAGATCCTGCTCGGGCTTAATCCTTAATCCTTAGGTTTTTCCCTCTTTTCTTCTTCTTGACTGGTGGCCTCCACTGCTTTTTGGTTGTATTTTAAAGCATTATGTAGTGTAGCTATCAAACTACGGTCGCCGATAGTACCTATGTACTACAAAAAGGGTGTGCGTTGCAAGGGTGTGAATACATTGTCGTCGACCGACGAATGGGGCACCAAAACGTCCGCAAAATTCACCCACTTTCTGCCAGATTGCCCGTTACACTGGTATTTTGGTATTCTGGCATTTGTGGGCACTTCGCACCGAGCCCGGAGAGGCGGCGAACCTCTAAATCTTGACATCTTGGCGGGGGATTGTTGAACCTGCCGGTATATTTTTTCGAACTCTTGCCCGCTGCGCACCAGGCCAAACAAGCGCCCCATATTATATGCACGGATAGTCCTCGACCCAAACAACACTCTCACGCGGTGTTGGCTCCTTTGGGAAAAGGCGCAAGCGCGGGCAATCGCCGAGGAAAGGTAAAGTACCTAGGTACTAAGGACGTCGACTTTATTATATCGACAACCCTTATTATTGTCGCCGCAACTGCCTAGCACGAGGCAAGACTGAGCGGGAAGATTGTACAAAACGTGGAGGTAGCATGGGAAGCACATATTGTTTTTTTTTACAGCAGCGACGCCGATGTTGCAAGTTCTCGTGTCGATTTAAGTGGATTATGGTAAAGGCGCCCGCAAAACACGCTCCGGCTTATTGCTATCCAGCAGTTTGAGCAGAGTAGACTCTTCCACACATAGCACAAGGGCAGAAAGCTACACCTAATTTACAAATGGACTAGTCGTCCTTGCGGCGCTATATGCATACCGTGTGTGCCTCTCGCGTAACCTATACTTATCGGCTTTAATGTGTTATACTACGGGGTTTTCCCCTGATCGTGCGTATGCCGCCCCTTATTTCTTTTCATTCTAATATTGCGCTTAAAGCTGCTTTACGCCGCATTGTTGATAGAAAAATCAGAAAAGCATCTCACATACCTCTTCAACCTGAAGGTTACATGGAATATGTATGTGGTCCGGTGTAAACCGCTGGTGCGGCATCTTGCTGAGATTTTTTGTTGTTAGCGCTGCCCTACTATTTAGTGCACCGCGAGTTTGTATATATAGCAGCCGTATTCACGTAATATTGAATATGTCCCTCAGAGAGCACGTCAGCACGGTAAACGCACCCGCCTATCTTAGTAACTTGTATGAAATATTTGCCGTACTGGAACAACTCCGGTGTGCAGTGTCCCCCCCTCCCCCCCCTTTCTTACTCATTTGTCGGCAGTAGTGGTGCGCTGCTGTGCGTGAAAAAAAACTTAAGTCTAGCTTGGCGCGAGTTTCACCATTTTAAATTTATTGCCTCGCAAGGAATTCTTATTGCGCTTTCCCATCTCTATTCAGAAAGTAATGCTTAATGTTTCACATGTATGAGTGTGAAGCGTCTAGCCTATAGGATGTTCGGTTGGGGAGGTCGAAAGCTTGAATAACGTTTACAAATACCGTTGGTGATGGCCGCATAATGGTTGGCGTCAAACATGCGCGCCCATGAAGGTATAGTTGGTATGCAAGATAGCGATGAAGTATGTGCGAGCAAGACAAGTCCAGCGATATACCGTGTTTTTTACTTCCATCTCTTAATAAAAAAACGGATGTTTATGGTTATTATTCTTGCACTTGGTGTCGGTTTCCTGCTCCACTGCTCCAAAAGTAGATTGTGTCGACGTTGCAAACCACGTAGTCAACGGACGTAACACCGCCGCAATTAGGGCCCGCGTCGTCCAAAACACGAGCCTACTTCCCAACCGAAGTAGTGTTCCCAGGGCCACCAACAATGCAAACATAGGCCTAGGTTGGGGATGGAGTGGTTCCCCTAATACCTGAACCTGCCGGGTCTGCCGCTTTTGTGGTCACCTTTTCGGGCTTTGCAGCGTCGCTTTGTTTAAAATCGGCTTGCTTCTACCCCCCGCGCGTCCTACGACCACCCTCTCAGGAGCAACGCCCTCCATGGGGTCTTATTGCGGGCTGACACGACGCTTCTCGCGTAAAGTTGTGCCTGCTGAAGACACAACGGCCGCAATAACGAGCATGCATGTCGTACGGGTATGGTGGCGTTTGGCCGTGGGATTGGCCGAACCTGCCGCTGTTTGAGCTAGTGCTGCTCACTAGCGACGTGCCGCTATGGTCTGATTTTTTTAGGAGAGCGAGGAATGGTCTCAAGGCACCACCTCGCTGACGGAAAAGTACCAAGGCGCTTTTTGGGGGCGAGCTGGTGTTTAGGCAACACATGCCTAGTACCTAGGTACTAAACATTAGTACCTAGGTACAGGCCCTGTAGCTCGAGAGATACCATTACAAGTACAGTGGGTCTTTGTCGCAAGTAAAGTCGCAACGCGTGGCATGCGGCATGCGGCGAGACCTTTGCCCCCGATGATGAGGAGTCCGGGCAGGTGATAAGGTGACACACCTGACTGCAGTCGATGGACTCCGTGCAAACGTGACCGTAGCGATTCTACGGTGAATTATCCCACGAGTAGCGACGCAAGCTGGCGAGCTCCCGCAACAGGGACCACCGTTTCGCGTATTCTTCGTCCCCGGTGCACTTCATCGCAACCCATCGGTCGAGGAGTTGTCGACGCATTGACGAGACGGCTCCCAAAAGCCGGTTTTGACATCCTCCCATAAGCATGGAGTGTCGGGAGATATGCGAGACGCGACGTATGGGTAGCGACTCTGGCGAAGTGGTATAGCAGCCGACGGGGGGCGCCGAAGCCGTTGTAGCCAGTATATAAGGACACCGCGGGCGAAAAGGAGGAAAGGAAGAAAGGAACGGCTCAGCCACAGCCGCGGTCGCAAGCTTTGTCGCAGAGCGACTAGAGCCACACCCGAGGACGGGCGATCCTAAGTGAGGAAGTAGAAGTGCATGTCATGGCTGTCGGGCGGATAAACTCACGGAAGGTGCGTGCGTGGTTGTGCCGTGAAGTCGTCGCCGGATTATCGGACTGTCGCCTCAATAACTTCCATAGTGAGGGGTAGTTTCGGTGTTGATGTCGTCCTGACGGCGAGAGGTGGGGGGAATGTTCCGTCGTCGACAGGATAGTGGTGGGCCGCGTGGAAAAGCGAAGCCGCCCTACAAGTACAGCATCCCCAACGGTAACGAGGCCCAAATGATGCGTGACGTGCTGGCCAGCCGGTCGTGGTGGATGGAGTGTGGAGAGGGGCAGACGCGCAACATGTGGTGGGGAGCCAACGGGCAGAAAATCCCCGCGCGGCCGGCCCAAGGTGGGATTCCGACCTAATGAAAGTCTTATTGGACGCATACCTTGCAGCGTGTGTGTGTGTGTGTGTGTGTGTGTGTGTGTGTGTGTGTGTGTGTGTGTGTGTGTGTTTGTGTGTGTGTGTGTGTGTTTGTGATTATTGAGTAGGTCGGCTAATCGTTGGTGTATGACGCCCAGGGCAAGACACCCCGAGGCAGATCATCAATCGTGTGCAGGGTAATAAAGAAATATGCACCAAGACTGGCCTCGCAACCAATTTGAACGTCATTGCACGGGCATGCAAGCAGGCGCTTCCATGGGTACCCTACACGCTGACGCTCAGCGGTGGGAGGTCTATCCCCGCAAGGTACACACAGGAATCGCCCCCCTTCCATGCGAAACATGTGAGTGAAGGTTGCGTTTAATGAATGTGCCGCACGTGCAGGGAGGTCAGCATGCTAAAGACGGCAATACAAAAGCTAGAAGCGCAAGAGGTGCGTGGCTGGCGGTTTACTGGATAGAAAGGCTGCCTTCCAAGCTAAGATACGCACTGCATGCCGAAGCATGTGGGGGTGTTTCATGGGCTGCGCTATGCTCTGGGCGTGCAGGGGAAGGTGTGGCTGTGCAAGCCGGGCTTCATGAATCGTGGTCGTGGGATTGAGATCTTTGACACCGAGAAGGATATCCTGGAGCATCTCACAAAGCAGCGCAGCGGGAGCAGCTGGATCGTGCAGAAATACATCGAGAGGCCGCTGCTGGTGCAGGGTCGTAAGTTCGACATCCGCACCTACGTGCTGGTGGCGCCAGACAAGCGGGTATACATGTATAAGGAGGGCTACATCCGCACCACATGCTTCGAGTACAAGGTGGACAACCTGGCGGACAAGTTCATCCACCTCACCAACGACGCATACCAAAAGACGTCCGCTGACTTTGGCAAGTTTGAGGACGCCAACAAGTTGTCTTACCCCGAATTTCAGGTCCGCATAGCCCCACATTATCCTGTGCCTAACCAGCTATTGCACCCATTGCAACAATCATGTCAAGCGTTACGTGCATCGCATTGCATATATAGATCATATTTAGCTATATATGTATATATAGAATTGAATATTATGCACGTTACGTGTGGCATTGCGGCGGTCAGGCGGCCGTGAATGGGGCGGTGGACATGGAGAAGGGGGTTGTGCCACAGCTGCAGGCGTGCCTGACGTCCGTGTTTGAGCATGTCATTGGTAAAATGAACCCGATGAGGCTGGATTACTTTGAGCTTTTTGGGATTGACTTTATGCTGGACGAGTCGGGGCGGGCTTACCTGATCGAGATGAACACCAGCCCCGCGCTCTTCCGGAAGGGGAGGTACCTGCAGGAGATGCTGCCGCGGATGATTGAGGAGGTGGTGCAGAAGTGCGTGGACCCGGTGTTCCCAGCTCCCGAGGGGGCAGCGCAGGCGGATCGACAGCACAGCTTCCTTCAGATCGTGCCACCCTTGTTATGACGATAGATGACCTAATTTGTGGCAGGTGGCGTGTTCAGGGTGTAATAAACGAACGCCACGATGATAGATGGGCTGGGTTTGTTTGTTTTGCAGCAGCAGGTTGCGGCGGAAAAGGGGGAGACACTACCCGCCAGTAGAGGGAGGAGGAAACATACAATCGCAAAATATGTTGATTGTATATATGTCGTTCCGGCACTGCTGGGTAGGACTCTAGGTATCCGTAGCAGATGGCACATTGGTAATAGCTGTGTGCGCTGCGTGTGGAGCGGGGTTGAAAATTGTTTGTGTGTTTTTGTGTGTGTGTTTGTGTGTGTGTGTGTGTGTGTGTGTGTGTGTGTGTGTGTGTGTGTGTGAGTGTGTGTGGGTACATATGCATGTGCGGAATAATAAGAAGGTTTACACAAACTGAATTCCATGCCGCATACGCTCGACCTACTATTAAAGCGCAGTTACTGCGACTGTGGACGAAAAAAGCGAAACCTGACTGGTTCAACAACATAAATATTTAACTCGCCTCGGCCCTCAAAATCAAAGATGGTCGAGCAAGTTTTGAGGCTCACATATTGCTCAAGGCTAAGAACCCCTTTTTCCTTCCGGTGCTAGCGTAGGACACTAGATGAGACAGCGTCGAGTTGTTTCCGACTCATAACATGTTACATCGACGAGACAAACGACGGGACAAAACACCGTTTCGCGTTGTCGTAGAACATACGTATTTTCTAGCACCACATAAACGATTATCATTAACGATTATATCGTGCTGGAGCCGTGACGGTTTTATTTTGGGGTTGCTTATATCAGTCACCGTCTCGCTGGTGAAGCTGCTTGTGCTTCAGAAACTCGGTCGCGGACAGCACGAGGCTGGTGCTGCACCAGTGGCAGTAGTATTCCTTCCGCACCTCCGTCCGGCGCGACTCCTCGCCGCCTCCTCGTGCCGCACTGTCGAATGAAGCGTTGCCGCGCTGGCGAGATACACGTCAACACGTTTCATAAGCAAGTCGGCGATGCCGCATAAATATGCAAGACGCCAAGTAGGATGCCGAGCGGGAAATTGACGGGCTTTTTTTAAACCAGTTGGCTTATCATCAGAGTTGTCCGACTTGTTATGGGGACGGTCCATTAGAGGAGGCACCGCATAATCTCCCCCGCTCGTCGTTCGATCCATAAAAACTAATCAAGATATATGCTCCCACACGATCGACTATATTATACAGCTAAACTTTCGCCTGACTCATCGCTGTTGCTCTTCGGCCTGCCCAGAAGTCGACGACGGGTGAAATCGAGAGTACTTTGAGGTCAGTAGCATGACAATAAGGTAGCGACACGCGACGGGGGTTAATATACAGCTACTCCAAGGCTGACCACACTCACCGCGATATCCTCCGCGGTGGCAATGAGTCTGGCGCTGCAGCAGGGGCAGTTCCAATGGCGACGAAGCGCCGGCAGTGTCGCGTGCGCGGCCAATCCCGACTCAACTCCCCGCAACGCGCCGACGTGCAGCCAGGGTGTTACGGCGTGGCCACCGCCCAACGACTCCTGCGACTCGACCTCCGTCTTCACCGCCCCGGTGCCCTTCTGTTCTCCCTTGACCCATGTCGATTAAGCACATACACACAACGCTTGTGTGATATACGAGCAGTTGCGGACTCCACGCCTATCGAGTTGTCGGGTCAGTCTGTCGCGGCGCCCTTTTTATTTTTCAGACGCAATAGTCTTTCCTTTTTGATTAATGTCGGATATCATTCTCGGCAGGTATTGGCGAGGGACGGCGAGTTGGGCTCTCAGTGTCGGGGACGCGAGGCAAAGCGCACCCCCGTCTACCGCTACGCCGGGCGTACCTTCTGTATCAACGCCTTTGTTACCGGTGCTGCGACTGTACTGCGCCGCGGCGGCGGTCCCAGTAAGCCGCTCCAGAGTGTATCGGACGGGCCACATGAGCGCCGCTGCAAGCTGCTCCGCCACCTCGCCCCCCGCGCCATCGGCCTGCGCAGTTGTCAACAGCAGCAAATGCGGAATCAAATGGCCCACTTCCGAATCGACACATATTATTGAAAAAGTAACAAAACGGCATATACTGGCACTCAGCAGGTAACAAAAAACACACAGGAAGCAGCCCACGCTAAGAAAACCAACAAATGTGATGATCAGTCAGATTAGCACAGACAAACAAGACACCAAACACACACACACACACACACACACACACACACACACACACACACACACACACACACACACACACACACAACACATGCAAGTTAAAGCGTGCGCACACGTAATCTTTGAATTTTTTTGGAAAGAGGAGAGCGAACAGAAGCACGGAAAGGGGTGAAACGTCCAGCGGCATCTGAGGCAATTTGTCACCTGCGGCTCCAACCAAGCCCCCGACACGCGAGAGACCCAGGCGGGGAGCTCATGCAGGAAGTCAGGCGCCGCGCCCTATACTGCGTCAGTGTCGTAGAACGCGAAGTCGGCGGCTGCCTCGCCACCGACAGTGCCGTCGCCTTCTTCGCAATCAGATCGGCGGCGGCGCTGTTGCAACGCGCTATGCAGCTTCTCCCCCATAAGTCGCGTCAACACGCGGCGCGCCCTCGCGACGCTGAGCAGCACTCTGGGGCCGTCGTCGCCTTGAATACGTAGGAGCAGCCACTTGTCGGCAAAACAGAGAGCCGACGAGTAATCAGATGCACCACAAGCACCTAGTTAGCAAGACCGGACGAATGTTACACTTGGCAAAACCCCCAAAAATGCCAATCAGCGTGAAGAAACAAGTTGACATTGCCACGTTAGGCCATGTGCAGAACTACCACGAGCTGATGCGTCTATTAAGTGAAACCTCCATTTAAGGTAAGCTGTGCCATGGTAAGTTGGATGTAATACTTTGGGTTTCATTGTCTGCGATGATTGATTCTAACAACACATAGACTGGTGCATTCAAAACCAGTTCATCCCTCGTTCTGCGGTTTTAATCGGAGCTCATGGGATTTATGCCTTTTCACATATATAATCGCCAAACAAAGGAATCACAACTCTATAAATGACGATTGATAACCCCAACATGTTTGAGTTTGACGGTCGCAGTCACACCACTGCCCCACTACAGCAAACTCCCTTGCACATCCTATCCCCAGATTGTCACTGACAAACCCTTCGCGGGCAATGGCTTGCCTGTCGACCACCATCCGTGAGCCGTCCAGACTGGTATCCACCCGGGCGGCACTCAGCAGCAGCGCAGGCAGGGCGGGGACGGGGGTGTTGTTGCACAGAAACAGCGCGCGCGTCTCGAGCGCCTCGACGTAGACGACGCCGCAGGTGAAGTCGAGCTCCCGCGCGCGCGCCGCCAGGCCACTGCTGGGATGCAGCGAAGCGTCCTTTCCATTGGGTAAATGAACCCGCATATCTGCGTCCCTGCCACAAAAGCGTTCGGCAATTAACACAGTACGTTAACACAGACTGCAATGTATACAAAAAACAATCCAACATAACGCTGCATTCGGCTGTTTACGATCTCTAGTTCGTCATTTATGCCACTGCACAAAAAGCTCATGGTGGTGCCTGAATACCTTTCAGCTGATTATATATCGTATGACTATGACCCCCCTCAACACACACACACACACACACACACACACACACACACACACACACACACACACACACACACACACACACACACGCACACACACACACACACACACACACACACACACGCACACGCACATACACACACACACACACACA
>JAPMLY010000674.1:152500-170330 GCA_026401115.1 Tetraselmis chui
GAAAAAGGTCGAATTGGTGTATTGCGCACTCATCGGAATTGGGATTAGGATATATCGCTATCGCTAGGAGGGCGGTGCTGATGCTGTGGCATGCCTTCCTGTTCCTCGGGCGTAGACCTCGTTTTATATAAATCCGTATGTAGCCGTTCCCGCAGACAGTCGAACAAATGATACAGGTGCAGTAAATCTGTATATTTAGCACTCGCATCGCGGCCCGTCCCGTAGGTTCCGGTAGCCCCGTACGTCCCGGTGAGAATGAGGAATTGTACTGGAAATAACGTAAGCAGTACAGATATCTCCTTTATGCAAAAAGCGCTGCGCGCGCACTTCTTCTTGGATTTCGTAAAGTACAGGTAGTGTACACAAATTCACGCGATATTGTTATTATCACCGTTTTCCTGTAATCCAGAGATAACGAGCATTTATATCTTCGAAAAACCTATATATGCTTGGTGGCCTCCACTGCTTTTTCTTGTAAGAATTTTTTTTAACTCGAAAAACCTATAATATATTAATGCCAACCATGGTACTAACATGTGTACCCGTACCACAATCCACATTTCATCCATCATTATTGGTAACTACGGGTACCGCGACATTGCTGACCAGCAGCGCAGCCGCAGCGTATATGTTGCTACATAATTTCCTTTCTTCCGACACTGGATATGTTTCGTCAGATTCTGACACTCTACAGTTTCACCCCCTTCCTATACAGGAATGATAACTTTTTCATAACTCTTAACGGTACCCGGTACGGGTACAGTGGACGGTCAAGATCTTGTCCACCTGTACCCGCGGCGATCTGACGGTCCGCGTAAAACGAGTATCGCGATTGATAATTATCATTCCTAATGATAACTCAAGCGCTCTTCAATCCCGAGCGGCTTCGTGAAATTAAAAATAATGATAACTTTTCCGTCCCGTACGGTACGTTTTTAACGCCCTTGTGGCAGCCGCCCGCATGTAGACGCCTCTACCACCCGGTTTGACCGCAAGCGCGGACCATCAGCTCGAGAGCCCCGCCCGCGTGCCCCGCTTGTGCGCACCCGTAGGCGCACCCACAGGCGCCCAAAGGACCCACAGGCGTCTACACTACACGTACACAGCGGCCACGGCGCCACAGCACGAACGTGCTGATATGCGGAGCCCCTCAACTAGTAGCGGGATGCGGCCCCGCGTGTCGCCCGCCGCGCGTAGGGTCGTGGCGACGATGCTCGTCGCCGCCATCGCGCTGGAGGGGATACCCCTTATGCGCTCACAAGCCGGGAACCGCCTCGTAGAGGAGGTGGTGCTGTGCCCCGCCGGGTTCAAGGTGGTCGGTCGCGCTGCCAACGTGCGCCGCGTACGCATGGTCTAGCGGCAGCGGCTGCAGCAAATCGGTTCCCGCGCGAATCCGGTATCCTGTACAGGTTGTATGATGACGGAATGATAATTTTATCATTCGCACTGTATAGGACCGCGGCCGCGATAATGATAATCGTCACCCAGAAAATTAAGGAATGATAATTATCATTCTTGTATAGGAAGGGGGTCAACGTCTCAACCATCTCTCCGCACAGACCACCCCTGTCGGAAGAGCTAGTACGCTGCACGCCTCTCTCCCGCGTACTCCCTGGCCTGGTTTGCTGTGGAGATACAAGTAACGTCACGGTCTTTAAGATAAGTTGTCATAATCCCTCCTCTCCGCAACCATCTTTATGTGATATGGTTGTTGACCACTTCCGATCTAGTGCTTAGCGTCGCGAAGACCGAACCGTGTCGGCGTACAGTTAACGGCAGGTTTAAGAGCTCAGACCAGGAGATCCCCAGCACAAATGAGGTGGGACGTCTTCTACCGACTGCGGGGGACGAAGCGAAGAACGTTGCACTGACTTGGTTCCGAAGTGACAACGGGAAGGCCTTCACAGACGCTAAGGTGCCGCCTCTCCAGGGACATAAGCCTCCCACTACGACCGAGGAAGGAAGTACACAAGGAGTGTGCAGTCATTCCGTATGAGGAGACTATAAGGTGTGATGCCCTCTCCTTTTAAAAAAACGCCTGCTTGATGAGTATTTTTTTTTACAAGACACTAATTTACCTACGTGAACCACTGCTGCTGCTAGTGGTTAGTGCAAAAGCGACCAAAATGGCCCGGGAAACCCTACTGCTATCTACGGCTTAGTCGAGCGTCGACGTCATCGGGCGATGCCGGTAACGAAGAACTTTTCCACAGCCCGTCGTCCTTCTGCCAAGCACCCCGCTCTTCTGCTACCTGACGCCGACGAGTAACGGCGGGAGATCTTCCGTAACGCTTTTTCGAAAGAGGCGTGTGTTTACCTAGATAGCACGACCTCTCCAATTTCTACAAGCGACGAGCGTTTGACGAGAGTGCCTGCTCAGCATCTGATAGTGGCAAAGAGAACGCAGCTCCCCGACCGTTTCAGCCCGTCATGGAAGCAATCCTGAAGGCATCGACTTAGTCGTCAGGCGAATAATAGAACGCTTTGTTTATATTCCCTGCGCCTGCTGTGCTGGTCATTGGTAGAAGTAATGCTCATTATCTTTCATGTTTAAAATCCACGTTGTAGAGCTGTTTCTTACCGGCAGATCAGGATTCTAATAATCCGCGTATTAGATGCGATAGGCCATCGGGTAATAATGGATTTAGTGAAATGTAAAAATGTCATTTCACCGAATTATTTCTGTCCCCTAAAAAGTAATTGCACTGAAGTACACGTACCCTTAATTTAAGATCTGAAACATGCTAATTACACAAGAAAGATCTGACGGTCGACGTTGATCTTGGATAACGATAGATGCAAAAAAACCCCGAACAGGGACTATTTCATGGTCAAGATATATCGTCGTATGACCAGTATGCATAGCTAGCAAATATAAATCATAATGTTATAAATACGGTGAGTTTGCAACTTAGTGATAGTGATGAGACTCCCGCCGTGGCGGCCCAAGCATAACGTATCAGAATATACCGTGAGGCGATCAGGCGCATTCTCATATTGATACTATTATAGTACATAATTATCAGTACATGTACGTCCACAGTTATCGGTTATCTGTGAACGTTATCTGTGAATATGTATAGTGCCCTAATGTAGGCAAGCGCTATACAAGCAGCAGTCCTGCGGGCTACTGCGCACTCTGTCTGTAACCATCACACACAGCGGTTCGGCGCCTGCTCCAGCCGACTCACCCCTGCACTCACCCATGCTCCGACAAGAGGTTATGGGCCCTCAAACGGTTTATTAAGCCTCACACACGCAACCAGCGCAGTGAAAACGCAGGTAAAAGATAAAAAACTAAAACACGCGTTTAAGGCATGTCTGATCGGAAGCAGCCGCCGGCGGCGGCGCCCATCACAAGGAGCAGCGGTGGACCGATCCACCCGGAAGCCTATGGATCAACTCCCGGTAAAGAACCTGTCGCTCCCCCCACTACTATGGACTCTACACTGGCTAGCATACGCTCTGAGACAGTAGAGCTAATAGATACAGCTATAGAACGGTCCCGAGCGACCACACACGAGTTTATTTTGGCACAGTTTCAGTTGCTCGGTGCCACCCTAGGGCCGCATCGCGGGCAGCCACCGCCGCCGACACCGGCCAACGATGGCACACAAAATCGAGACGACCGTAATACTACCCTTGTTTACGATGCTCGCCCGTATCTGTTCCACCGGACCCTATCTTCCCTTGGGCTCAAGCGAGCGTCTTCCGACACCAGCCTTTACACTATGAACCATCCAGTACATGGTATATGCATCATTCTAGTGTACGTGGATGACCTTCTCATCGTCTCAGATTCACTCGAGTGGATCACATCCGCGAAGCGGGCCATCGGGGAACAATTCCGCATGACTGACTTTGGTGAGGCTAAGTTTATTCTCGGAATGGACATTGTCAGGAACCGGGAGGCTGGCACCATCAGCCTTTCCCAAGAACAATATACCAAGGAAATCCTAGAAAAGTACGGCATGTTGGACAGCACACCCTCCAAGATACCCATGGCTCCCACGCACTACCGAGATGGAGAGGTCGCATCCGACCAAGACAAAGAGGCCTTGTCACCACCGGAACACGAGACTGTCCGTGCCATCCTCGGGTCAGTGAACTTCCTTTGCATGTGCACAAGACCGGACATTGCATTTGCGGTGAGCGTCATCAGCAGACGGCAAACCGCTCCCACGCAACTGCACATGAAGCAGCTCAAACGACTGCTCCGCTACCTCAACGGAACAAGGCCAACGGGAATCACTTACGGACGGCCATCTCAGGATTATGCGAACGACATCAAAGTGTTCCCGGACTCCGACTGGGCAGCAGACACGACTACGAGACGATCGCAGTCAGGAGAGGTGGTTATGCTCAATGGTGGGGCGGTTAGCTGGACTTCCAAGCAACAAGAAGTAGTTGCTCTCTCCACCACGGAAGCGGAGTATGTGGCAGTGAGCCGGGCCGGTCAAAGTGCAGTGCACTTCCGGCAACTCATGCACGATGTCCACCAACGGCAGCGCGGCCCCACCAAAGTCTACGAAGACAACGAGGGAGCCGTAAAACTCGCCAACAATCCTATGGCTTCGAAGCACATTGACATCAAGCACCACTACATTCGCGAACTCGTGGATGCAAAGACTGTCGCAGTTGTGTCAGTCGGAACGACAGACATGTTGGCGGATGGATTGACGAAAGCACTACCGGAGCCGAAACACACCATGATCTTCAAGCGCTGCATGGGGGCGAAGCCAATTCGAGAGTAGTTGTTTACATTACTGGCTAATGATCTAGAGGGGCTATTATAGTACATCATTATCAGTACATGTACGTCCACAGTTATCGGTTATCTGTGAACGTTATCTGTGAATATGTATAGTGCCCTGATGTAGGCAAGCGCTATACAAGCAGCAGTCCTGCGGGCTACTGCGCACTCTGTCTGTAACCATCACACACAGCGCCTCGGCGCTTGCTCCAGCCGACTCACCCCTGCACTCACCCATGCTCCGACAAGAGATACGGCGTCCGTACAATCACGTTGTGGCGATAAGGCGTAATCATTGTCACCTTTCGTATTATTCTGTCTCAGAGCGGTATCACGGGTACAGCCGATGTACTTTCCTCGTATCCACATCAAGAGACAGATAATACTTAGTGTCTGATCAGCATACTGAATAAATCGCTCAGCGTAATACTTAGTGTCTGATTAGCATACATTGTCAAAGACTCTACGTAGTACTTTGTGTCTCATCAGGATACTGTATCAATGACTCGGCGTAGTACTTTGTTCTGCATTGTCTCAGAGAGATCCACGGGGGTTGAAGTAATACAGAAGCAATACCCACGGGACGGGCCGCGATGCGAGTGGTACCTAGGTCCTTCTCCAGCCGGAAACGAGGTACTCGAAAGGCGCGTTTCATATATTTCCGCAGCCGCAGATACATATAGCTGTTGCAACCGCTACAAATACAGATTACACAAGCATCGTTGCCTCCCATGACGCCGCCATGCACGCTCACTCCAAGCTTCTTTGCGCTAGCCACCGCGGTACCGGGGAGCGGGTACCGGGTATTCACTTACTCACATACATATCTACACGCACGCGCGCTCGTTTGTACGTCCGCTAGCAGGCGAGGCTTTATGGCATACAACAACAACGGATCTTGGATTTGCACCGCTGCTGCGGGGCGGATTCAGTCAACACCTTGCCAAAGATCGCTTGCATAGCAGGAGGACTACAGAAATGGGCTAATTCACAAGCGAGAGCCTGGCTTCAACTGCCGGCGGGAGACGCCGCAGTACACCCCTTGATACAGCGGCCCAAAATCTCGCAGGGTACCCACGACACACCTTGTTTATTTAGTGGCTAGAGGTTGGCGATAGATTTGGTGCGTATCGCAGTTACTTGCAGCTTTTGCTTGGCGGGTAGAAAGCTGGTAATGCAAGTGGGCTGTTTTGCTGCGCTTCAGTACAATGTTCCGTTTTAGTACGCTAGTTTGGGCAGGGGCGCAGGCGTTCCTCGCCAGCTGCGATTATTATAGTTTATTACACAAAATAAAATGATGAGGTCGGTAAATATGATTTAGTGGACGATCACTTGCCGGATGCCCATGGTCGTGCTTGAAACCGCAATGCCCCGCGAGAGAGAGTACATTTAAAACATATATATATTATACGACATACATAACATGTCACACAACTTAATGGTCGGCTAGTGTGGGTGCTGCCCGACATCGACCGCCTAGCGAGACCAACAATCTATTCCATGCCAATGCTACAAGACGCCCCCAATAACAATACAAGGTGCGATCCCCTGGTACCAACGCGCACATCGTCGATGTGCTTCGCAATAGAACGCGTCAAATTTTGCAAGTTTCTTTTGCTAATAATAAATCACGGATGTTTCGGCTGAATATGAAGCCCAACCCGACAGAAAACGTTCGCGACAAGTAATCAGCGAGACTCCGCCGAACACACACATACACACACACACACACACACACGTGCGCGCGCGCGCACACGCACGTCGTAGCATTATAACTTACACTTTATTTATGTAGTGGGTTAAACCCTAAACCATCGATGTCCTTCCGACGCTGCTGCGTCTGCCGCCCAAACGTCGTGACAGCTTCTAGTATTTAGTGTCAACACAAAAGCGTAAGAAAGATACAAACTTAGTTGGGATTGAACGCGAAGGGGTTGTGGGGAAAGGAAGGCTGAGAAAGTAAACACGGCAAAGGAGGACAGGCAGCCATACTTTGTCAATTTCTTTAGCATTGAAAATTTTCCGAATATTTCGCAGACATCGAGACCGAACCCGACAACTTAACGTTGGCGACATGAAATAGGTGCGACTCCGCCAACATTGCGCCGTCGTCTCAACGGTGGGCGGGTACTGCTCGCTTACAAAACGATAGAGCATTGCAGTTTTAGAATTCACATGGGGTTTATTCACACCAGAGATACAACCGCTGATAGCACGTCGAGCCATAAGTGATGAAACACTAAGGAGTACACACAATGCAGCACAAACATGTTTTCGCGGCCACCATTCACCGCATCCATACATTCAAAATAATAGCTGCGGCGCAATGCACGGCTTGGAGTAGCGTCGTTTCGAGCGACCCATCTTCTTATAATGTTAGGTTGGTGATTGATTATGATGGACATGTGCAGAAAGCTAAGCCCCTTCCTATGGCCATCTAAGACATGAAAGCCTAGTTCCGTGGTAATAAATACAACATGTAACATAAGTCAACCGCCAGCGATGTGGTGTGCTGATATGTCACATGCCAGCTCTTCCTTACTTTCTTGATGCGCCCACTCAACGCCCAAGCTATTCATACATCGCATCCCCTTCAGCTGCGCCCTTCTTTCTTTTGGTTGGGGTAGGGGCGCCGTTGAGGGCATCCCCAACCTACGCCGCGCTGCCCCCTTCCACAACCCCCACCACAACAATTCCTGAAAACACGGACAGACACGGCGTCCTCCGTGCCACCGCAAAAGAAGCTGATGGTTGTGTTTGAAACGCCCCTTTCAAACTCGTGCGGAAAACGTTAATTCCCACAACCCCCCCCCCCCCCCCCCCATCAAAAAAATAAAATAAAAGCGACGAATAATGTAAAAACAAACCCAATCGGTGCCTGTTTTCTTTTCTTCTTTCGGCTAGTTCACTTGTAATCCAAGAAATACAAACCTCCAAACACAGAGTAAATCAGATATCGTACTATGTGCGGGGAATTCAACAGATTCTCACGACAAAAACAGGAATGCAACCGGTGCTATACTTTGGCCTACATCAGTCAAAATATAATCCCCTCAAACACATTCTAACCTTTTTCAAAATGAGAGTGTGCGAGCATGTTTCTAACAATCGAACTCTCATCGCAAAATGCACACACACACACACACACACACACACACACACACACACACACACACACACACACACACACACACACACACACACACACACACACACACACACATGCACCCACACACACGCGTGCCCGCGCGCGTGCGCATGCGATGTTGATGACTGCTATAGGTATAAGTGCGTTATGTAATGTTTAGGGGGGCAATTTGGACATGTGAAATCGATAATAATGATAACATTATCTGCTCTATCAATGTTGCCAGCACGCGATAGGTCCACCAGCGCGCTAGCTACTATCATAGTAAGTCGGCTGCAACAGAGTGCATCGATTGCACCATCTGAGTAAGCGGACATACAGACACAGAGGGACAGAGCCAAACATAAAGATACTCACACAGAAACATATGTTCATACATCGACACACACTCTCTCTCTCTCTCTCTCTCTCTCTCTCTCTCTCTCTCTCTCTCTCTCTCTCTCTCTTCCACAATAACACACACACGCACACGCATACAAAGACAATGACACACACCCACACACACAGTCCCCTCTCTCTTTTACGCACACACAGGGATGGACACAATAAAACAAACACAATGTTTCTCTTCCTCACACACACACACACACACACACACACACACACACACACACACTCATCCCTCTCTCCCCCCCCCCTCTCATGCACACATCACGAGAGACCCAGGCATACACATCGACAAACAAACACACGCACACGCACAGGAAGAGGAGGGCCAATGCCTATGAATGAGAGGTAAAATGCAAATGTCATGTGCCGGGGTGATTTTAACAATTATAATGTTGTAAAGGATTAAAATGATTACATCCTCAACTATGCTGTCATACGTTTGACTCACCCTCCCACGCCTCCGACCAGCACCGCTAGCTTTTGCACGGCAGCATGTGCACTGCTGTTGATGTGCAGGAGGGCTGGAGATCCAGAGGTGTTTCGTCCACCCCATTTTCCCCTTCTCCCATCTTGGCCCCACCGCGTGCGCCTTCAGCGCTCCCCCGGCGAGACACCGTCCGAGGAAGTGGAAGTCAAACCGCTACTAGTGCTCCCACCCGAAGAACTGTCCAGGCTCCGAGCGCTCACCATTCATCGATACTGACATTTGCAGTGACGAGATGTTGAACTTGAGGGAGGTGGATTTTGATACCTTTGACGCCGTCCATGAAGTCGAAAAGCTCCCGGAGGGCGACTTGTACAGCCGTCCGGTCGGAGGAGGCCTGCTTCACGTTGCCGTTATTGCAGTCCCGCGGCCAGTCCAACCAAGCCTTTGTCACGACGGTGTAGATCACTCGCAGCTTCTCTGATAACATACCCATCACGTTATTATATCGATGACGCATCTGCAAAGACGGCATATCTATCGATAGGAAGCCACAAGTTGTAACAAATAAGAGCGGTTTGTTGTGGGCGGTATTTGTCCGAATTGTCTGAAAGTTGTTCATTAGCACTCATTGCGCATATGGACATGACAGTGAGGCTGCAAAAGTGTCACTGGATAACATGCTGACAAAACAGAACGGCAATGAGGTGTTCTAAGGACTCATAAATTACAGAGTCATTGCGGAGTTTGAAAATTACGAAGGGATTGTAAGCACGGGGTTTCATCAATTAAAGAGGCGCCTCGACAGTTTTGGCACCGGTTTGACACACGCCGCCGCCGAGTCGATCGGATGGCATCACTCGGCTATGGTCTTCCCTTCCACGAGTCTGTTAACAGTACTTAGTAATTACGCAACTAGATTTTAGGGTTTAGGGTTTGCAGTAGGGATTATTATTGGGCGAAAACGAATATTGAGCTTCTTCTCCATTCCGGGGGGCAGGTGGCTGTTGTGCGCCTTCTTTGCCTCCTCCAACGCCTTCTCTGCCGCTTCGCCAATGTTATTATCTGCAGATTTGGGGTAAGCGAGGTGGGTAGCGACGTGGCGGTACAGTCAGACAAGAAGATTCAGCAGCGACATTATTTTGTAATAAAATTCACCCCTCCCCCTCAAAGTCAGCCAAATTCCCCAGCCTGACCCCTCAATCTCTGCTTGATTACAAATGATTAATGTTCAAAGCCATGATCGAGTAAGAAAGATTTAAACGTGTTTATTTTATTTAGTGCGCCGTTTCTTCTGTTGATTTAATCAGTAATTTCTTTTTGACGCGGTTCTCTGTTTTAAAATTGTGGCCTTCGGTGGGTGACCTGGGCAAGGGGTATGATAAATAATGGAGAGGCAGAGAGGGCAGTGGGGGAGTGATGAGGGAGAGGGAAAGAAAGGCGAACGGAGTGTGTGTATCGTTTGAAGGAGGATGACAGTGAGATTGATTGTGAGAGAGTTGGCATGTTAAACGTGTCAAATGGCAAATCCACATAAATGATATGTAAATAGGAAGATCATGAAACAATAAGCAGTTCTCCCAAACATATGAGATGCCCATTCATGCATCGATTTCTCGTCGGCGGTGCGCCTCGCAGTGAGGGGACTGTGGGCGGAGCTGAGAAAACAACACATTACTAAGAATGAGAGTATCACTAATAATAATGAGCCTATTTTTGTGAAAAGTGTTTGGTTTGGGAGCGCTTTAGCAATGCAACGATCCTTTCTTTTTGTGCGAGTGACCCGTTCCGTCGGGATAGAATTAAAATTGGATGAGTGGATAGAATAGAACCGATATTATTGATCAGTAGCTTTGGATGGAGGGGCGATGTTTATGAAGGCGAAAATGTATTGGACGATCAAGAATGGATACACACGACTCTTCCAACAATGGATGCACACGAGCAGTCTCAGCCTTCCTCGGCCACAACCATCATGAAAATCAGCGCCCACTCACGATAAAGATTTAGCACCGTCAGTGCGGTGGAGGGCGTCCAGCTGCCGTCCCCATTCCTCCTCGGCTCCAACGCCCCGGCCACCGCAGCGGCTCCCGCATCGCCGATTCGGTTGCCTGCATGTAGAGGAGATGATGTCAATATTGGACGCGGGTGAACGAGGGAGGGTGGTGAGGTGGGGGGGTGAGTGGGCGTATCAACCCAAGCATAATCCCCCAGTCACTTCTTGATAACAAACAATCAATGTTCAAAGCCATAATCGACTAAGACATATTTGTACGTGTTTATTTCATTCAACAGGCCATTTTTTGTTTTATTTAATCAGTTATTTCTTTAAGGGTGGAAAGTCTGCTCTATTTTCAAAGTGTGGCCTTCGGTGGGTGACCTGGGCAAGGGGTATGATGATGGAGAGGGGGAGAGGGCAGTGGGGGAGTGATGAGGGAGAGGGAAAGAAAGGTGAAGGGAGTGTGTGTATCGTTTGAAGGAGGATGACAGTGAGAATGATTGTGAGAGGGTTGGTATGTTGAACGAGTCAAAAAACAAATCCACATACTAGTTATTATATAAATAGGAATATCAGGAAGCAATTAGCAGTTCTTCCAAAAACATAAGATGCCCATTCATGTATCGATTTATCGTCGGTGGCACGCCTCGAAGTGAGGGGACTGTGGGCGGAGCTGAGAAAACAACACATTACTACGAATGAGAGTATTACTAAGAATTAACTTATTGTGTGAATTGTTTGGTTTGGGAGCGCTTTAGCAATGCAACGATCCATTATCTTTTTTTGAGAGCGACCCATTCCGTTGGCGATTGGTGAGAAGGGGGTCGAAGGGAAGGGGTAGGTGTTGTGGAGATAGCCGAATCGAGGCACTTCGACTGCGCAACAATTTGTGTAATCAAGTTGTGAAGAAGTCGGATATGTGTCGAGTGAAGGCACTCAACTTTTACGTTGGAAAGAGTGGGAATATGGACGGAGAGGACGGAAAGACACTTTATATAAGGCGGAGAGACGGAGAGACGCGACGGGCGCTGTTTATGAAAGGCGAAAGGTGTGACCACCAATACTCAGCATCGCCGATTTGGTTGCCTTCAGTCAAGAGAGAATGTAAATTGGATGAGTGGATAGATTGGAACCGATACTATTATTAAGTTAGTTTGGACGGACACACGAGCTGTCTCAGCCTTGTTCAGTCACAACCATCGAAATCAGCGCCCACTCACCATCAAGAACAAGCCTCGTCAGTGCGGTGGAGGGCGTCCAGCTGCCGTCCCCATTCCTCCTCGGCTCCAACACCCCGGCCACCGCAGCGGCTCCCGCATCGCCGATTTGATTGCCTGCAGTCAGGAGAGCGAAGCATGGGGTTGGTGAGAGGCGGTGAGCGGCATCAACAGCAAAACAGTTGCGGAACACAATTCGTGACTGGGCGAGGAAAGACATTAGGTATGGAAATGAACAAAAATATTTAAATAATGTGTTTTATTTTTCATGGTCGCCCCATCGACCCACCACGTTGGTCAAATTGTGGGGGCTCGCTGGGCTAATTTACGAAGGAACAGATGACGGGTGAGTGGACGGAACAAGGCCGAAAGCCAAACGATATACGGGAGGATATGTAAGGGAGGGCGTCGTGATTTCAATACACGCACGGATTGCACCATCGTCAACAACCCTATCCATGGTTTGTCCACGTTAACCCTCTTTAAGCAAATCGTTAAAGTAAGTCTCGACTACGGTCAACAAATCCACTGTGTTGTGATTCGGGTTCGCATGCCTCTATTTCACAAATGGAGGCTCCTTTCCATATTGCTATTTTTGTGGTTAGCAGTGAAAAGGTGCATCGCATGCGACAAACATCAGAGCGAATCGCGAATAGTTTGCCCTGATGGCATTCAATGAAGGGATAAATCAAAGGCAAAGAGAAATTGGGAAGTCACTTTTCAGAAAATCAGCACCCACTCACAATCAAGAATCAGCTCCGTCAGTGCGGTGGAGCGCGTCCAGCTGCCGTCCCCATTCCTCCTCGGCTCCAACGCCCCGGCCACCGCAGCGGCTCCCGCATCGCCGATTCGGTTGCCTGCAGTAAGCAGAGCGAAGCATGGGGTTGGTGTGAGGAGGTGAGCGGCATCAACATCAAAACTGTTATGGAGCACAATGCATGACTGGGCGAGTAAAGATGTCATGTATGGAAATGAACAAAAATATTTTAATAAATGCAGCAAGGTGTGTTTTATTTTCATAGTCGCCCCACCACGTTGGTCATATTGGGGGGGTTCGCTGGGAAGTTACGAAGGGACGGATGACGGGTTAGAACAGTGGATGGAACAAGATCGAAAGCCAAACGACATACGGGAGGATATATAAGGGAGGGTGTCGTGATTTCAGCACACACACGGACTGCACCATCGTCAATCACCCTATCTATGGTTTGTCCACATTAATTCTCATTCAACAAATCGTATAAACCATGGCCTTTGTGTCTATGCCACCTGCTTCTATTTTTTTACAGAAGTGCAGCCACCGAAGCAAGTCTCGACTACGGTCAATAAATCCACTGTGTTGTGATTTGGTTTCACATGCCTCTATTTCACAAATGGAGGCTCCTTTCCATATTGCTATTTTTGTGGTTAGCAGTGGAAATGTGCGTCTCATGCGACAAACATCAGAGCGGATCGCGAATGGTCCCTTTCGATGGCATTCAATGAAAGGATAAATCAAAGGTTTAGCGAAAAGGGAAGAGTTCCTTTTGAGAGTTTCAGCTGCACAACCGTCGAGTGAGCGGATTTCGAATCAAGCGCTCCATTCCAAAGGCGCATCGGAGAGTCCGAGAAACTCCTATTGTTGTAGTGAGTCCGCTCAAATGGATGTCTTCAAGGCAGTGGTGGGGGTGGTGCACATTAGAGCCGAGGAAGTACAGCCGTTGAAGAAATGGATGCTCGAGTCGTAAGTTTGAATGGCAACCGAAACACAGAACCCATTCACCCCGGTGGATGTGGTTGTAAAATAAACCATGCAACACATGGACGAGAAATATGATGAACGAAGGTTTGGACTGCCAACAATGGATACAAACAAGCAGCCTCATCATTCTTCCTCAGCCACATCCATCAAAATCAGCGCCCACTCACCATCAAACCACAGCACCGTCAGTGCGGTGGAGGGCGTCCAGCTGCCGTCCCCATTCCTCCTCGGCTCCAACGCCCCGGCCACCGTAGCGGCTCCCGCATCACCGATTTGGTTGTCTGCATGTGGAGACGATGTAATCAATGTTGCACGCAGGAGTGGGGTTCAAGTGGGGTTCAAGGGGGGGGAGTGAGTGGGCGCTTTTCGCAGATTCCGATTTCAGAATAAAATTAGTACGATTATCAAACAGTTAAGGTTGAAGTGAAAGTAAATTCATAAATTCATCCTCAGCCTTCCTCTGTCATAACCATCGAAATCAGCGCCCACTCACGTCCAAGCCACAGGTGCGTCAGTGCGGTGGAGGGCGCCCAGCTGCCGTCCCCATTCCTCCTCGGCTCCAACGCGCTCGCCACCGCAGCGGCTCCCTCATCGCCGATTCGGTTGCCTGCAGGTAGAGGAGATGGTATAAAGATTGGACGCGGGTGAACGAGGGAGGGGGGGGTGAAGAGGGGAGTCGCTAGGTTTAAGGGTTTTTCGTAGATTCAGTTTTCAGAATAAACAAAGGCGAAAAGGTAGCGGACGATCAACAATGGATACACACGAGCAGGTTTATTCTCTCACAGCCAATAAAATCGGCACCCACTCACCATCAAGACTCAGCCACGTCAGTGCGGTGGAGGGCGTCCAGCTGCCGTCCCCATTCCTCCTCGGCTCCAACGCCCCGGCCACCACAGCGGCTCCCGCATCACCGATTTCGTTGCCTGCATGTAGAGGAGATGGTATAAAGATTGGACGCGGGTGAACGAGGGGTGAGTGGGCATTTTTTGCAGAGATTGGTTTGATAATAAACAACTCATTATTATTAAAATATTAAGCTATATTGAAATGAAAACAATCGAAATTTCTGCAAGATGAAAAGTGTCGCTGTCGGTGCATAATGTGGAAGGGGTGCTATGGGAGGTGGCTGCGGGTGGAGCTGATCAAAATCTACCCAATGCTAATCGAGCGAATTGTTATGTTATATAAGTATGTTATATTATAGTGGCGCTTCAACATCGACACGCTCGTCGTTGAAAGTGCTTTCCCCGCTAAAGGTATGACCATCAATACAAACGAGAACCATGACTCTTATTCTGACACAACCATCAAAATCAGCGCCCACTCACCATAAAGCCACAGCTCCGTCAGTGCGGTGGAGGGCGTCCAGCTGCCGTCCCCATTCCTCCTCGGCTCCAACGCCCTGGCCACCGCAGCGGCTCCCGCATCGCCGATTTGGTTGCCTGCATGTAGAGGAGATAAAATCAATGATGGACGCGGGTGAACGAGGGAGTGTGGTGAGGTGGGGGGGGGTGGGCGTTTTTCGCAGATGTGGATTTCAAAATAAGCAAAATCGGACTACAAGATAATTGGTGGTTGAAATGAATTTCGAATCAAGCGCTCCATTTCGAAGGCGCATCGTGGATTCCGAGAAATTGCCGAGAAATTGTTATTATTGTTATCAGTCGGCTCGAATGGATGTCAGCGGTGGCGGGGTGCGTGGGCGTATTTCGAGATTTGCATTTGGGTGAGTGGAGGGGACGGAAGAGGAGCATGTCGATGTTGAGCTAAGAAAATTAGGAGTTGGTATGTATCAGTTGAAAATACTACAAATTGCGCAACGCAGCCACTCACGTCCAAGGTTCAGCGTCGTCAGCGACGGCAGCACCTCCCAAGACTCGTCGAGGTTGGGGCAGGGCTGAAGGAGGGCGACGAGTGCGGTGACGGCCTCACCGCCCAGCTCCCACCAATCTGGAACGGAAGGACAGCGCACAAATCATTTTCGCATTTCACATTGAGTGACGTTGGGCAGAGTATACGGCGGCGGCGGTAATAGTACGTTAGCAACAAAACTGGAGAGAGTCTATGAATAATAAGGCTAATACGGTAATGAGAATTGTAATCAAGTATATATCATCCATGACAAGGGTCAATCACAGTACTTGTAATCATGACATTGGCAACTTAGGCGCTGACTAACTAAGGTTAGCTAATAATAAGGCTAAGGTAATGAGAATTGTAATCAAGCATACATCATCCATGACAAGGGTCAATCACATTATGTGTAATCATGACATTGGCAACTCAGGCGCTGATTAACTGAGGTTAGCGCCGTAGTTTTGCGTGGCAAAGTCATGAGAGTGGCGACGAAAGAGAGAAAACGGACAATTACAATCGCGTCAGAGAATTCGTTGAGCTAATAATAAGGATTACAATAGGGTGTGGCACAAACAAGGTTAAAACAATTGTGAGGCGCGAACAAGGCCTGCACACAGTCGCTGCCGCGTCAAAGACTGCTCCTGCGCCGCCCTTACCTCGTAAGTCCAGTTTCGAGTCAGCAAAGCGCCACGACCAACTGCCGCCGGAGCGAATGGGCGTCAGTCTCTCCAACAACAGCCCGCCCTCGTCCTTCTTCCGCCATTGCTCATTTTTCGCCAGCTCGGCCGCCGCTTTCGCCACGTTTTGCTCGTGCGCCCGCAGGTCGGCCTCGGTGTGGCCCTGGCGGTGGGGAATACGAGGGTGGTGGTAAAAAAATAAATAAATAAATAAATAAATAAATAAATAAATAAATAAATAAATAAATAAATAAATAAATAAATAAATAAATAAATAAATAAATAAATAAATAAATAAATAAATAAATAAATAAATAAATAAATAAATAAATAAATAAATAAATAAATAAATAAATAAATAAATAAATAAATAAATAAATAAATAAATAAATAAATAAATAAATAAATTAAAATAAATAAATAAATAAATAAATAGATAAATAAATAAATAAATAAATAAATAAATAAATAAATAAATAAATAAATAAATAAATAAATAAATAAATAAATAAATAAATAAATAAATAAATAAATAAATAAATAAATAAATAAATAAATAAATAAATAAATAAATAAATAAATAAATAAATAAATAAATAAATAATGCCAAAACGGGTTTGTTTCAGCGGGATTTATCAGGCAAGCAAATGAGAATAAAGAAGGAAGCGAGAATAAACATCACATGCCGGCTTCCCACGGTCAATCATGCTTTCAACGGCAATGCATGACGAGCTTGCATGGATGTTGTTTAATAAATAGCATACGCTCTTCGGAACATGTCATTGTCCTTTCACATAAATACAGGCATGCGAATACATTGCCTATTTATTCCGCACATGTTGAATCCCGGATTTATATGTCAACGAACACCTAAAATGGAACATCGATTCATAACAGCGAATCTAACAAAAAGCTGAAAAGAACCAAATAATTTATTGCCACTCACAATGCCACAAACGATGCGAAACAGAGAAACAATCCAACTTGCCAAAACCATCACATAGGCACGCGTACTCCCTAAATAACAATGGCTACCTCAACCCAGGCAACGCTGCACCCTTCCGCAACCTCTACAACATAAATTACTTGACACACCGACAAACGCGGCGTCATCACCGAACTCCGCGCCACCGCCAAAACGAGTTGTTGGCTATCTTTACCCGCCCCCGTTCAAATTCATGCGAGGAGCACTAACGATACCCATCCAAAAGACAGTTACCCGACAAACTATTTACAGCAAAAACCAGCTCATGCACGGAGTAAAATAGGTGTCATATACCATGTGCGAGAAATTTACCAGACACTGACGGACGCCATTCTTTCCAACACTTGTCTGAGTCAAAATATACACCTCAGACACTTCCCGACCATTTTGAACTTAATATGTGCGAGCCCCTATCTGACAATCGAACTTTCCCAAACTACACACACACACACACACACACACACACACACACACACACACACACACACACACGCACACACACACACACACACACACACACACGCACACACACACACACACACACACACACACACACACACACACACACACACACACACACACACACACACACACACACACACACACACACACACACACACACACACACACACACACACA
>JAPMLY010000675.1:0-22500 GCA_026401115.1 Tetraselmis chui
CTCAAAGCCGACGCACACACCTACATCACCAAACACTCACACACACACACCCCTCTCGCGAACAAGCAAACACGGTGCCCTCCTCGCCCGCGCCGCGGAGGACGGCGCCGACTTCTCTTTCCACAAAAACACACAACACTCACCAACACACAATTCACATACAAACAAGAATTCATGTGGGGGGTCCACAATACCCGCCTCCTCACACACAACCCCACCCTCCGCTGCTCCATGTGCGGACAATTCACCAGCAATGGCCACATGGCCGGTAACTGCCCCACCATGTCTGGCCTAAGACATGACTGACACAACAACGCGCTGCAACTCCTACTCTACCTCTTGTAAAGCCACAACGGAGGTCGCTGGGAAACCATCATTGAGGACTTTCGGTAACAAACCCAACAAATCATTTACATCCCCCACACCCACCCACACCCCTTTTGACTGTTACCCCCCCCCACCCCACTCACATGCCCACCCGCCTTGTTGCTGCTGACGAAGGTCTCTCGCCCGACTCCCTAACCTCGTGCCCCGCCATCCTCCCCCCCGAGATTCTCCCCCCCCCGCGCTACGACCCCCCGCACACAGACCCGACTTTATCCGCCTCCTCAAACCTCGATCCGTCGGTCAAACAAACGGTCGCCGCCGTTACGCATCCATCAAAAGGATCCAAATAGGGGAATGGAAGTATTGCACAGACAATAACCTCTCCCAAACAGCTCAACTCATACGTGCCAAATACACACCCATTGCAAACGCCATCCGCAGCCACTGGTTAGGCTCAGTGGTAGACATCCTCCCCATCGTCATGAGCCGCACGGGTTCACCGCACTCATCCACCATCACAAGTCTCACATCCCTACTAACCGCCCGCACAGACCCTCCTGATAAACTCATCTCCAAAGCACAACACGACACGTCTCGCAACCTTGCACAACTCCACACGCACACTGTCCAATGGCTACATCATCTCCTACTCATATAATGCATCAAATCTCGCACGACCTCTCGCCGCGCCTCCACACACTGCACCTTCGCACGCCCCTGAATGCACGTTGCCCTCACCTCGCATCGCACACTCCCCGGAGGGGGAGTAAATCCCCCGAACAATCATGGAGAGGTTGGACTTAGGTGGTTAACGGTCTAGCCATGACTTGTAAGTTCTCTGTATGGCATAGTTGGGAGGGCCCAGATACAACAACCGGCGCATACGGTATTTGGTGTAAACTGGCGCATACGGTACATGTTGTAAACAATTTCAATTTCAATAAGCCGACAGTTACGATCCGCGTGATGAACACATGTCTCGAAAGCCATGTAAAGAGGAATGTACTATGGAATTTACGCTATTAATGCCATTAAGATCTCCGGCTCGGGCCATCCCATATGCTCTTTTAAGACCACATACTCCTCAGGTCGGTGGGGCACGTACCTCAAGAGCGTGTAGAGACGAAGAGGATACGGCCGGGGTATTGGTTTGTTGAGGGTTTTGGATATGGCGGTGGAGAGCCGGGGAGAAGCGCCGGGAAAAGGCGCTCGCTGCCCGTCGACCGGCATGCTGACGTCGAGCCGACCCAAGGGGTGGGGGGGGGCACGGCAAGGACAACTATGAGTGTAGTCGCGACGGGAGGAGCGGCGAGGTCTAGGAGCGGGCCGGCGGCGATCCTCATGATTAACCGCCCCCAGAAAACCTTGTACGGAGGGTTTTGGAAAATGTCCGTACCCCGCACCCGGCTAGATCCAACACCGGTAACCTTACCCTACCATGTCGCTACCCACTATTGATACGCAAACCGAATATTAGATGGTGGGAGTCCACGCCACCTTGGAGGCTCGACGGATGACGCGAGAGCGGTGGGAGGAGGGTGCGACCGCTTGCATGTTACCCAAATAGTAGACGGGAACCACGAAGCAAAAGCCGGGGAAATGGCGAGGAAAACTCACAGGCACGGAGTCAAGAGCGCTAGCTTTTTTGTATTTGGTAGTCTTGCCCCCCCCCCCCCCCCCCCATCTACCCTCAAAGTGGAAGTGGACCTCGACTAGGAGGAGCACCGCGTGGGAAGGAGCGGCAACGACCTTGGGGCGGGGTTGACGGGATTCGGCGGCAGGGTCGATGAGAAACGACGTGAGAAGGTTTTTTCGCTTGCCTTTCCCCTCCTATCTTCGGCAAGACCGGAGTCACACGGGAGCTGCTAGACTTGGCTGATTCGTCGCCCTTCCCGAACGTTGACCGGCCTAGGCCGGTCAGCACCATGGTTCGGTGGGAACGGGCCGTGCATCGTGAAGGTATAGTAGTAGCAGCTTTCATTTTACATTCGTGACAAGTGAATTTGTTCCTCGCATCTATGCCTTTTCTTGAATACATAATTATTTTCGATGTTGTTGCTTTGGCGGGGGGGCTGTGGCAATTACTGCGGTTGCTTACGGTTTTTCAACCTCCGGAAGACGACGGCTTGCACATACGAGAGGTATGTTGTCGTCGGGTGTACAAGGTCGTTGAGTACTCGGCCCAATCGCTACTCACGGTTGTCCGAGATGGAAGAGTATTGACGGCCGTTAAATAGCTGCCGGTCCAATTTGCCGGTACATGCTTTCATATATTGATTTTGTTTTCATTTCCATATTCTCTCCAAAGGTGGTGTAGAAAGAAAATCCGAGAGGACTTTAGCGAGTTGCTGAGCGAAGTGGCCGTAAACAGTGTCGACCACTTCGGTGGGGTCTTGAGTGATGTTTGTGTCGAGTTTACGTACTCGATAAAGATGAGGCGAGGATTCACCATTCGGGATGAAGCCACTTTCGTACTCTAAGAAGGCGATGGTAATGCTTGGGGTTATAAATATCCTAGTTTGTGTTGGTTTGTTTTTCATTTTCTGCGTTTTCTTTGTGGTGGCCTCGTCTATGATTTCGCTGATGCAGTATTGACACTTAGACGAGGTGACTTCGTCGGGTGTGAGTTTGTTGTTTGTGGCACGTAGTTTTTGTGCTAGATTTTCCCGGTTATTACTCCATTTACGTAATTTCTTAGTGAGTATGCGGGTGGGTTATTTCGCCATGGCGATGTATATCGGGGCTGGAATGTGTGGCGTGATTTGGTAGGTAATAGGGTCCAAATGGGGCCACGCTTGTGTATTAAAATCGCTTGTACTAGTACTTCAATAAGAAAATATACATGTATTCTTATGGAGTCAAATATTTGGGTTTAACGGTTAGCTAATGGATATTAAGTCCGTGTTGAGTCCGTAACTATGTTGAGTCCGCATGAGACAGCGCGTGGAGAAAAAGCGTCACAAGCGCAAATTAATGTCCGCGGCGGCGGACGCTTACCTACTTTACCTCAAAAGCTATTAGTCCTCTAGCTTGAAGAAACCACCTTCTGCAATTGTGCTCACCGAACAGCTCGCGTAGCTCGATTAGCTGCGCAGGGTCATGATAGCTTACACAACTCTATTGCGTCTACCGCAGCCGAGACTCGTTACCCCGATCTACCACGATGGCTAGTTGGCTACATGTCAGCAAGCTCTAGAAGAAATTTACGATGCTCCGGAATTTGCTTTATATGCATGATTTAAACGTACATTAGCAACGCTTGCTATCTAGCGTTGTTGCACCATAAATGACACTTAAATGGCTAGTTTCAAGAAGTCTTTACTAATTCAACTAACGGCCACACTGAGTTTGACCCTCATCACTCAACTAGCGGCGGCTGCCCAGCAAGAAATCAACCATCCAACCATTCCCAACAACGTAAGCGACACGCCGCAGGGTGATACTCCCGAGCCCGACGCCCGTAGCGCATAGCCAACGACCAAGCGACCCTCGATCACCCCTACCGTGCGACACATGGCCCCAAGATGAGCGACGACGGTAACCCTAACAATCCTCCCTAATGAAGACTACCAAATCGACATAGAAGCATTGAGACTCTACATTGCTTCGGGCCTCGAGCTAACCCCTCCCCTGACATCTCGACAACCTTCAAATTTGAAAGGTCACATGCGACACCTACAGCTACTTCTCCACCCACCGAATCAACGCTGCGCTCGAAGAATACAACGCCACGGCATGTCACGCTACATACGCCACATGCGCTAACATGGCGAGCATAACGGCTCTAAAAGACATTCAGAATTACCCAAGGAGTCGAGGATCATGAGGACTCCATGCCGCGGTCATCACCATATCACTATAGATATAAACCAAGAGGGAGGATGCCATGAAGCAAATTGCAATTTTGCTCGATATCACTTGCAAAATATATAGTTTCGTTGAGCGCTAGCCACTAGCGTTTGATAAAATGAAAATAGTTTCCAGGATGGCATATTATATGCCAGAAGGCCCTTAGATAACTACAGCCATCGCACGGCGGGAATTGTTGAAAATAATGGAAAGTAGGAAGCTTAGTAACCAAATTTAGACCCGGGTTATGGCGTTGCTCTTTTTATAGAAACGAAGCCGCTCCAATTGGCGTCTCAAATAAAACTGTCGGTAATTGCCGCGCACGTCTCCGTCGAAATCGTGAAATCGCATACCTATAAAACAATGCCCATCGAAATCAATGGTACGCAGCGAGGAAGTACGTCGCATATATGGGTACAAGTGTAGAGTGGCAACATCTATTTCGCCGACAACTAGGTACTTTAGGTATGGCTTAGCGTGATGCAAGTAGTCGATATCGAACGCAAGTAAGCACGAGACAGCCAATCACATGCAATTCCATACAATATAGGAACACGTGGACGTACTTGGCAACAGTGTTCCCGGCAAGCATTGCGTGGGTGCCATCCAATTGTACACGTTCGCTACCATGCATGTGACCAAACACATATTGAAATTGAAATTGAAATTGTTTACAACAATACCAGTAAAAACCGGATGCTGTCTCTGGGCCCCCCCTTTTGCTATGCTCAACCTGTAGTTGGACTTCTAAGCGTGAGGTAGACCGTGAACCACTAATCCCAACCTCTCCAATGGCAGTAACGATACCGTCTAAAACATACCCGTATCCAGGTATTTATAATTTTATGATCTATACGTATTTTTTTTTTGGATACAGTATGAAAAATAAAATGTCGCTAGTCTCCACGTTACGCGGCCTGCTCCAGCCGCTGCGGGGTCGCTGATCAGCAAGGCTGTCCAGCTGGAGCTGGTCGAGGCGAACCTGCCTGACCTCGGCTCCCGTGCGACTCCGGTCGTGCCGGAGCTTGGGGGGGAAAGGCAGGTGAAAAACCCCCCTCGCATAGGTCGTCGTCGGTCCCGCCCCGATCCGTGCTCCACCCCGCCCGAGGTATTAGCCGCTCCTCTCGACGCAGCTCGCCACCTAGCCGAGTCTTCTCTCCTCCTTCGGGGGCTGAGAAGAGAGAATAACTAGGCTGCAGACGGTGTCCGGCTGGCTCTCCTGCCCCCGGGCCAGATTTTCTCATGTCCCCTGTCCTTTCCCCGTCTGTTTCCAACACCTATCTGATCGCGCTGTGGCCGTCCGTACCCTCCCCCGGTGGTTTACGTTGTTAGGGGGTCGCCTTTACGAGCAGTGTGCCGTTACGATAACCCTAGGCACACTGCCTAAGGCAGCCTATCGATAACCGGGTACCGACTAGGGAAGGGGTTGGAAGAACACAAGGATCGAGTCGCCGGTCCTCAAAAGATGGTGGGTACGGGAATTTTTCCAAAAACCCCCGGTACCGGGCTTTTCCGGCGGCGGGCGATCCTAAGGACCGCCGCCGCCAGACCGTGCCGCTCCTCCGGCTGCGACCAGCCTCCGTCCTGCGTAGCATCAGGCCTTGCCCCCAGGGGAGACTTAAGACTCTCGCAGGGCTGGCGACTGCTAGCGAGCGCTGTCCCTAGCGCTGCTTCCCAGCTGTCCGCCGCCAGCTCCAACACCCTCGTCCCTCCGCTGATCCGTCCGTACCCCTTTTCGCCAAAAAATATTTCGCAAACGCCGCCCCTGCCCCATCGTCGGGAGAGTATCTGCGAGTATTTAGTCGCGAAAATGACATATCGGAGAGGCCGAGCGGGAGATCCTTGTGCCGGTGTACGGATATTATGTTTTCCAAAACTCTCCGTACAGGGCTTCCCGACAGCTGCTGATCCCGCGGATCGCAGCTGCCGGTACCTCGTTCAGCCCCCTACCGTGCCAGGCCTGGCACGGCTATGGGGCTACCAGCGCCCACCGCGTGGAGGTAGAGGTAGGTGCCGACGGGCCTGCGAGCGCACCCCTCTCCGGGGCCGCCGCCGCTGCGCCGCCGGCGGGCGCCACCAAACACATAATATAAAGTAACACTAACATAAGCGCGATCTCCATGTACAAAGATGAGCTCCCATGTTCTCATGGCAAGTCATGGATGTGCATGGGTTTGGACCACAAACACATAACAAAATATCGCCATAGAAAAATCGCATTCATCTACAACACACAACCACACAGAGAGAAGGGTATTCGTGCAAGGCAGGGCAGGCACAAGCGCATGAATGAAGTGGTATGGATCCATCTACGCGCTCATCAGACTAATTACGCTTGCTAGAAATCTCGGCCGCGTACCAAAAATTATGTAATGCAACTCAAGTCATTGAAGGGGGTGAAGGGATTTGTGCTCATATGAAAGTGCAATGACCTCTATTCATACAAAACATCCGATCGAAATTCAAAATTGTGTATCTGATTCAACGCGAAATACGACATCCAATAAGCACATATATGTCGCTAGTTGCACGTGCATCTGTATATTTCAGTGCAATCATGGAGGGAGACCGATTCGTCTCAGCGAACGACTTGCTCAGGATATGATTGAAAGGTATGCGTGCTGTATAACAGCAGCATGTCGAGGTAAAGCGGTGCATAGCATGAAATCGTTGTGGACAAGTGAAAACGATTTTCATTACGATGCATATGTCTACAAAAAATTGACGTCGCTCGTGTGTTTCGTCCGCAGGGCAGGCAGATTTCGCCGCTTCTCAGATACCAAACAATAAAAAGTGAACATTTTGAGATCTGGATAATATGAAATATAGTTGAGCTTTCCGTTTCAAGGTAACCAGAGTCGGGACAGTCTGCTGTCCGCCATTGAAAGAAATTCTAATAATCAAATAGGTTTGGCTGTAGGGTTTCTGCCAGTCCAGCCCTACACAGCCTGGGCAATCCGGCCATTTCCTTCAAACAGGCTGGACGGTGCAGAAAATTTCATTCCTCGAGACTTGTTGGACGACGGAAACCATTTTGAGAAAAGTGCATGCACGCGACGCCAGGGCGGAGTCGGCATCATCTGCGAGTTGAACGACTTCGATATCTGCCGGAAAGAATGAAAAATGATAAGTAAAGGGAATAACAAAACGCAGCAAAGCAACAAAATGTTAGTATAATGGCACAAGGGTATATACTGGTGGTGAACTGTCAGATATAACTAGCAGGGTACGAGTGGCGTGGATAACGATACGGCAATGGATTTGGATACACAAAACGAATAAGCGATTTGAGAAGAGCCGACACTTGCGGTCGTACACACCTCTGATGCCATTATGTCGACGACGGACATGAGAGCAGCGGAAGTTCCGATGAAAACGTCAGGTACCGCCTCCAAGATATAACTGTAGCTTGGCGACGGGGAGGCGATGCCGAACTGCTCCCGAAAGGAAATATCCAGTATACGGGGGGTTTGGTCACCCGCCCTCGGCGGCGGTTTACACGAGATGAATACGTGCTTCAAACTGAAGTCCATAGTTCCAGGTGTGTAGTTCGCGGATGATATGCGCACGGTGGCCTCATGACCACGCGCAACCAAAGCAGCCGCAAGACGATCTAGCGCTGCCTCCGACTTGAAATCTTCACTTCGGAGCAGCTCCTCCACGTCTTTACGAAGCTGCATAGATACAAATCAGGGGAAGCATATGAGGATAAGAGCACGCCATGATAAGATCCAGTCACTCACGAATAGTTGCATCGAATTTCTACACTTGTCTGATGGAAAGGCGTTACCTTCCAATCGTACGGCGCCCGCGCAATACCTAGGGATATTGCTATCGCCGCTTGCGCCTTATTAAGGCTATGCCAGTCCACACCAGCCCCACAACCAGGCGTCCCTGAAACAACATCATCGACCTGCGGATCAAGGAGCGAACGATCAGCGGAAGTAGGTGCTAGTCGACCAGGCCGTGCTCATCTTGTTCTTCGTGTAACCAATTTAACATGCAAGCAACACAAATTATTCCGATGTACAAAGTGGTAAATTACCTACGACAATACGAGATGCGTGGCTGGCCCCGGCCCGGTTCAGGCGAGATAACAAACGCTGCGCCATGTGAGGTATTAATCATAAAACTCAGCTCACTGCGATGGTAAATGAGGGCTAATTTTCCTGGATTTATTTCAGTAAAATGACGTGTGTGGATTGTCAGGCCGCAGTACGTACCTCGCAGTTGAATATTTCGGCTTCAGATAGGTCGGACGACCAGCCCGATGTATACGGCGCGGCGTTGCCAGCTCGCCCTGGGTACAGTCCGAAGCGATCCGCACGAAAAGAAAAGGGATTCCAAGGAACATCTTGGCCTCCGTTTTGAAATTCAAGTTGGCTACCTCTGGCAGAGGTTGAGGGAGTGGTTAAGCGCTGCGGGTCCATGGCGCTACTGGCGGCGGCGGACGGGTCCTCTAACCACGACTCTCCTTCCAGTTGCTTCCGGGCGCAGGGAGTCTGCTCAGGAGGGGAACTAAAAGCGGGGGGGGTCGAGAGAGAGCCGGGGATCTGTAAGCTACGGGTCATGACTAGGTCCGATATGGTAATGACGGAGAGAGGGTCTTGTTCGCTCACACTTGCAATAGCGGCTGCAGCTGTCGTTTCTTGTTATTTATCCCATCGCTCTCGTGACCGTGACGCGGTTTATGATACGGATGAGAATCAGAGTAGGGGAGACGCGCCGGCTGTTTACTTTGTTATTAAGTACGTCATGTTCAGTATTTCCTTTCATCTTATACATTGCGAGGATATGCGGCAAAGAACTATCTGAACCCGTATCATATTTCGCGGATGGTGGCTGAGAACTTCTTCTCCGTCCATCGTCATCAGGCAAAATCTCTACATATGAATTAAATGGATGCCGTTTTTGTACAGAGTACCCGTATATATTCAAGGTCACAAAGTACATTATTCTATGAATCACCAGATGATGCTACGGTATCTCGCGATCATCAAGAATCATGTCATATCTATCAAGACAGAGTCTATGGTCGGTACGAAACGTACAGTACAGGTAACAAAACGTATTGTTTTTATCACATGGGAACAGTCGTAATTAATAGCACTCAATCACTCAAAGCACTATTATCGGCCCACAGTCGAGGAGGGTTTCTATTCATGTCCGACGATGGAATACGAGTACACGGACACTGATATCCTATATAATAGCACATGTGGATCGTTGACCGTACACACTCAATAGGCACACTAGGTATCTATAAAATTCCTCGCTTTTAAGGTGGTCTATGGCGTGCAGTTCACCACCGCTTGAGGCGCCCGCCGGCGGCGTAACGGCGGCGGCCCCGGAGGGGGTGCGCTCGCAGGCCATTCGGCACAAAGCCCCACCTCTTCGTGGTGGGCGTTTGTGGCGGTCAGCCTTCTCAAGCTAAACGCTAGCACAAATTAGTTCTAATCTGTCTAGTTTTGTCGTTGCAAGATGGCAAGATGTTGTTGTCGAGAGATGCTAGCGAAAGATGTCTCATTGTTGTACTTAAGCAGTATATGTTGTAAGTGAACAATGGAATTGTTAAATGGTTATGTCACCTCCCTCTACTGCACTGGGCTTAAATAGGTTTCTGCCCAGATAGCTTACGCCTGCTTGTTGCGCTTACGTGTCAGGCGTTAGGACTGTCTAACCGTCGTCATCTGTCTTGAGACGCGGCATGCCTAGCATTGGGTTTCACGACGCGGCCTGTTCTGCCGGCAAAGAACTCTCTTAGGCGCGTCATCTGGCTAGTTAGATTAACTGTGCGTATCTGTACGTACCGGGAGGTAATGGTCGTAATGTAGCATTAGCACCCTATGAATATTGCAGTAGCGACGTACCCACGTGTATACGTCCGTCCGATGGAAAAGCACGAATTGGAATTAGTAACGAGTACATGTACAATATCTTGCAATGTACTGTTGCAGGAATGTACTCGTCACACTCGTACCCTCCCCCTCTTGACAGATCAATGAGGCCGCCGCGAGGCAGACCTCCGTGGTCTAAGCTCCTTTATTGAAGCAGTTACTGGGACTAAGGAATGCGCGCTGGATGAGCGTGCATGAAGTCGATGTACGCCTTAGTCTTGGCAAACTTGTGCCATTGGGGCGTCTCCAAGAAATCTTGTAACGCTGTTGTCCGGTGTACTTCGTTCAACCGGTGCCAGACAGGTGGAATGTCGTCATCACTGAAGCGTCTAATGAAGCGTAGGTATCGGCCTCGTCGCCCAGGTAGCGACTTGATGCACACAACAGATATGTGTGAGACATCAAACTCCTCGTCGTCTCCTTCAGGTACAGTCACCGGGACAGCTGGTCGTAGCGGAGCGGTAGAGCAAGGTCGTAAATTGTTGACATGGAATACATTATGTAAGCGTACTGTCGCTGGAAGTTTCAATCTGTAACTGTGTTTTCCAATTTGCTCCTCCACTGAAAAGGGTCCAAGCTGTCTGTCTCTAAGTTTCCGGTTCGGTTGTCCACGGAGAAACAGGTTTGCTGTGACGACTGACACCTTGTCTCCCTTAGCGAAGTGTGGCGTTGTAGACGGTTCTGTGCGCTCTTGCATCTCGTCTTTGTGTAGCTGTAACACTGAGCGTACCATGGTATGTACTTCATGTAACAATCTTAACCGTTCCGCTGCGTCTTGCGAAACTGGAATCGATGGTCGCATGCTGAACAGCAGGTAAGGAGGCTCCTCAGGAGAGAATCTAAAATTAGCCTCAAACGGTGTGTGCTCAATTCCGAGTGCACGCGAAGCGTTGTACGTAAATTCCACTTGTGGTAGTAGCGTTGTCCAATCAGAGTCATCATAGCAACAGAAGCAACGAAGAAGCTGCTGAAACGTGCTGTTCACGCGCTCTGTCAGTCCGTATGTTTCTGGATGTCGACTAGAAGACATGTTCAGGCGCGTTCCGAGTCGTAGCCAAAGTGTCTGCCAAAAGGCACTGACGAATTTCGGGTCGCGGTTGCTAATCAGCACACGGGGCAGTCCATGTAAACGGTAGACTCCCTGTAAAAACAAAGTTGCAGTTTCTTCGGCAGTAATCGACTATGTACACGGCAGAAAATGGACCATTCGAGTTAGATAGTCTACTACAATCAACACACTGTTAAAGCCATTGCTCTCAGGTAAGTGTGTCAAGTAGTCAAGACCAACTGTATGCCACGGTCTGGGTGGAACATGTAGCGGGTAAAGAATCGCTGCAATTTGCGGTCGAATCTTTGCTCGTCGACATACGACGCAGCGTTCACAAAAGTCTTTCACATCTTGGCGAATTCGTTTTCAACCAGAATCTGTCGAGTGCTTTAGCAAGAATGCTAGCAACTCCTCTGTGACCAACTCGCGAGCTTTCGTGCAACTCTGTGATCAATCTCAGTCGGAGCTCAGAGTTCTGTGGAATACAGAGGCGATCGAGGCGCCAAAAATATCCGTCTATGGCTTCAATCCGGCTGTCTTTTGTCCACTCACCCTCGCCCCATAAAACGAGTCTTGGGAGTACCACTCGCGAATGAGATCAACGAACTCAGGATACAGCTGCAACGCGTTAACAGTCAATAAATTTAACTGCGCGTCTTCAAACATCAGCTGGGACTTCCGTCGTAATTCTGGATCTGACGGAACCTCGCCATCCCAAAATAATGGAACTGTGGCCTGAGGTACGAAGTCCGGACGCCGGCTTAACGAGTTCAGAGCTCCCTCGCGATATGCAAGTTTCATCGAGCCCACAAACGGTTGCAAATCCCGCAGGTATCTTGCTTGCCGCTTGTTCAGCATGTTGTTCGGTTGCCTCAGCAGATGTCGCAGTGTGTCGTGGTCTGTTACGACAAGGAACCTAGAGCATCCTTCAAGATAGCACCTCCAATGCTTGAAAGCTTCGCATACGGCCAAAGCTTCTAAGTCGTACGCAGAGTAAGTGTTACCACGCTCAGCTGGATTCAGCTGACGCGCCCAGTAAGAGACTGGTTGAAGACCTCCTCCTTGGTCATGCAACATGACTGCTGCAATCCCAGCTATTGAAGCATCTGTAGCCACGGTGAACGTCGCGTCCGAGCTTACCTCCGGAAGGATCAGACATAGCGCGGAAATGAGCCGTAACTTGAGAGTCTCAAAGGCTTCCAAACAGGCATGCGTCAACGTAACCTTCTGTGGCTGGGACTTCCGCAGTAAGTCAGTCAATGGAGCCGTAAGGTCGCTAAAATGATATATAAATCTGGCGTAGAAGTTGCAGAACTGTACGAAACTGCGAACCTCCTTTAGCGTCTTGGGCACTGGCCAGTCTGCAACGGCCTCGACTTTCTTTGTGGAAACCGAAATTTTACCGGCTGACACAGTGTAACCCATATACTCCATCTCTTGTAGGCCGAAGAAACATTTCTTAAGGCGTAACTTCAGGCTTTCATGTTTGGAATCGTTGTAAAACGAGACGCAGGTGCTCCAGGTGTTCCTCCAGAGTTCGACTGTAGATACAGACGTCATCGAGGTAGACAGTCACGAACTTATGTAAAAAGTCGCGAAGTATGTCATTCATCATCCGCAGAAATGTAGCTGGTGCATTGCACAAGCCAAACGGCATGGCGACCCATTCCATTAAGCCATCAGGAATTTGAAATGCCGTCTTGTGGATGTCCTGATCACGCACTCGAACTTGCCAGAAGCTAGAGGCGAGGTCGAGGTGGGTGTAAAAGTTCGCGTCCTTAAGTTCGTCGAGCGTGTCGTCCACACGCGGAAGTGGGTAAGCATCTTTACGCGTAACCTCATTAAGGCCATGGTAGTCAATGCACAAACGTAGCGAGCCATCAGCTTTCCGCACAAAAAGAATTGGCGAGCCGAACTCACTGTGGCTGGGACGGATCAAACCAGCCTCCACTGCGTGTTTGAGCTGTCGATCAAGTTCAGCGCGCTCTGCATGTGACAATATGTTGAGCCGTTGGCGTCGCATCGGGCCAATTGTTTCAATGGGATGATCCCACTGTCGGCTTACATGTGGAGAGTCGACAGGTTGCAGTAACTCCGGGAAGTCATCTTAGAGTAACGACAGGAAGTTGTCACGTTGTTCTGCTGTTAGCTCCTCTCCACTGTGAAAGTCGGTTGGTTGGTCAGCGGCTAATGTAAGTTCAATGACGTAAAATTCAGCATGACGTCCCCTGTTGCGGCGCATCTTGCTCATAAGTTTCTGAACCTTAGTAGACGACAGTAGCAAACACTCAGGGCGTCGTTCCACGAGCGTAGTCTCAACAGCTTTGCCGTCCATTAGAGTAAAAACTCTGGTTGTACCAAACTGTAAAGAGGCATGTTCGTCATCAAGCCATGGTAAACCCGGGACTAATTCAGCAGCACGTAAATCACGTAAGACGTAAAAAGTCCGGTAGTGCATTCACCCGATAGTACGCGATAGTGCGTTCACTACCCACATTCACTACTTCACTACTACATTCACTACCCGATAGTGCGCCCCCCCGTTCTCCAGCTTGGACTTGTGTGCACCCTGTCCACACACGACGAGTGCGTCGGTGTGGGTGGCTGGCTATCGCCGTCGAGTAGCTGACTTAAGAGGGGTGGTGGCGGGTTTTAAATCGCAGTTTATATTGGCGATACCGCCGACTACAAGGTGAAAGTACTAGGTGTCTATAGAAACTTGCCTTCTGCGGGAGAGCTGTCGATCGTGGCTCGCCGAACCAGGTTGTCGCGCGTGAGTGACGTGAGGCGGGGGCCCATAACCTATTGAACCATGCAAACACAGTGAGCGTGGAAGATAACTTACGCAAACATAGTTACAGTCACAGTCCCGCAAACGGAACAGTTACGGCGACAACCAGCCTACATGCGTGGTGTCGGGACAACAGAAGTGAGAGAGCTTTAGCCTAGCGACAGCTCTGTACCGAGTCAAACAGTTTATCGGTATGTCCGATCTAGACATGTACTAATCATATCTAGAGTAGCTTACAATAGCTATCTGCAACTAATACGTATACGGTATTACTTACAACAGAAATTCGTGTTGAGCCAGCTCAAAAGTTACATCGCATACTGTCGTAGAAGTCACTCGCTGTCCGTTGGCGAGTCGAACTGGGTCTTAGTCACAGACTTCCGAGTCTGTAAAGCAAAGCGTCGTACGAAGTCCTCAGACACGAAATCAAGCGTCGCAGCGCAATCCACTAATCCAGAAATTTGGTATCCGCCATCATGAGTTTTCATAGTCAGCTCGGTCCGAATTAACGGGCGAGCTTCCGTGAGGTCAGTCAGTAGGGTTGTAGCCGGCGAAGAAAATTGTCGCAGCGAAGCGATGGACTGTTCCGCGGCGTCAAGAGGTAAAGGTACCGAGTCGGGTTGATCAGATTCTGCAGATGGTGTCGAGTCGTAAAACGCACAATCTGCGTCGACTAACCACATCTGTACAGGCCAATGAGCTGGAGCAACCATCTCATGTTGCGCTGGGTTCTCCAGAGACTGGCGAGTGAAAAGCTGTGTCCGCGCTAGGAATTCTCGGTAGAGTTTCCAGTGCTTAGTCAGAGGAGTAAATTTCGCCCATTTTGGTAGTACAAAAACAGCCATCGTAGATGTCGGAGATGTTCGACGACAATCCTCAAAATGTTGTGCAATCTGCTAAGCTAACTCCCATGGTGAGTTAATGAACACCCGTTCTCTTGTCAAGTCCCTCTCAAGAATCGAGTCACTCGGCGAACAGTGAGGTAAGTCACTGTGCGAGTTTAGACCTTCATCATCAACACATCCCTCCAATGTGAAGTTGAATCGCGCATGCAGAGGGTCAAAAACAGAGTCAACCAGTTTCCAATCAATTGAACGTCCGGTTACAAGTTTACGACTATGTCTCTGTTTTGTATGACGACGACGACATGCTACTAGTGTTACAAGTGTCGCGACTGTAGTTGATGGAGATGCCGAAGGTGTATCGACGACCTCTGTCTCTAACAGTGTCTCAGATCGAACAATAGATGTAGCCGGCTGCTCCAATTCGTTGGTAGAACAGCCTTGCCACCATCATTGCTTCTTAGACTGAGGCGGTTCCATAGGTGCCTTGCCCTTCCACTCCAAGCACTGAAACAGTCGGTGTCCCTTCTTGTGACACTTGAAGCAGAGTCCCTCCTCCATGTGCCTCTTGCGCTCATGTGGCGTCATCGCATTAGCGAGTGTGTTGAAGTCAACGCGGCCAGTGTTTAAAGATGTTTGACCACGGCCACCACCTTGATTGCCTCCACGTCCACGTCAACGGCCACGACCAAGGTTACCACCATTGCGCTTCCAGATCTTAGAGGCTTCGACGAGTGGGTCGTCAAAGTTGCGCTTCCTTGTGGGTTGAACAGACGGGCCAGCTGAAGACCGTATGTTACCGAGTTCCGGCGAATCCGTTACGACGTCATTCAGGAAATTCTGCAGCTCCACCATAGTGACCTGGTAGCCCTTCTGAGCTCGGTGTGACTTCGCCTGATTCTTCAACGTAAAGTACGCCAGACCGTTAATGAAGCGTACGCACTGCACATTAGCTGTCAAGTTTTGACGTGACAGACGTAAGAAGTCGTTGTATTGCTTGGTGTAGACGGCGTAACTCATCGTGTTGCTCTGCGTAAGGTTGTGCAAAGCGTTAATTGCGTCGTCTTGGATGTTCGGGAGAAACATAGTCTTGCGTAACTCCGCGACAAGCAGGTCATAAGTAGATGGAATAGCATCCTGAGTTTTACGGTTCAGCCACCACCCATTCAGATGTCATGAGAACTGTGACGTAACCCAGATAACCGAGTCGTACGAGTCAGCCGTAATTCCGAGCATTAGAAAACGCTGAAGCTGAGCTTCAAGCCAATCTTCAAGTTCATTAGCGTCTCGACCAGACTGTAATGGAGAGTTAATCGCAGCCTTACGTTGTGTCTCCGTAAGGGTCACAGGTAGGCCAGCCAAGTTCCGGGTAGGCATCGGCATTCCCACACGTAAATCCGTCGGCGTTTCACCACACATCTGATTGATGTGTCCACATATTAGAAGCCAGACATGACCAGAATCGACCGACGTAAACCGAGAGTACATTAAGAATTGTCTTGGAATAGTCGTATCGTCATGAAGGAGTGGCTGATGCGTATAGACTACACGACGGAAAGTCTCCCATTGCGTCACGTAACCGAAGTGAAGTAACTCGCTCTTGTGCTTCACATCAGGAAGTAACCTACCCCGTTTGAGCGGGCGTAAGATTCAGACCGTCAATGTTAATCGTTTCCGGGACGACGTAAGTACCATCCGGATTAATCGTAGACTGGGCAATAAGAGCCTGCTCGAGCTGAGCAGGAGTACGTAAGTGGCTCGTAGCAAACAGTACGGGGATAGAAGCCGAGTACACGAAAACAAGTTGGTGTCCATCAGGTAACGCAACTCGAACAAGAGCATCACTCAACAGCGTTAAATCGTCCGGAGTCAAAGTGAGACCGGTTTCCTCGTGTAACTCACGAACGGCAGCATCAACATGCTCTTCGTTAGCTGCAACAGAGCCAGCCGGGAACCAAATTTTACCGGTACAAGGCTCACGTTGTAACACCAGCTTCACGTTCGACAATTTAGTCCCTCTAACATGAATTACGACTACCACGTAACGTCCGGGTCTAACAGAAGCCATATCGAATCAGTCAAGCAACGTCGAGCGAATCAATTGGTAGCGAAAACGTGTCGACCAACCAGCTCCGAAACCTGTGTGGCGGTTAGCCTTCTCAAGCTAAACGCTTTCACAAATCAGTTCTAATCTGTCTAATTCTGTCGTTGCAAGATGGCAAGATGTTGTTGTCGAGAGATGCTAGTGAAAGATGTCTCATTGCTGTACTTAAGCAGTATATGTTGTAAGTGAACAATGGAATTGTTAAATGGTTCTGTCACCTCCCTCTACTGCACTGGGCTTAAATAGGTTTCTGCCCAAATAGCTTACGCATGCTTGCTGCGCTTACGTGTCAGGCGTTAGGGCTGTCTAACCGTCGTCATCTGTCTTGAGACGCGGCCTGCCTAGCATTGGGTTTCACGACGCGGCATGTTCTAGTGGCAAAGAACTCGCTTAGGCGCGTCATCTGGCTAGTTAGATTAACTGTGCGTATATGTACGTACCGGGAGGTAATGGTCGTAATGTAGCATGAGCACCCTATGAATATTACAGTAGCGACGTACCCACGTGTATACGTCCGTCCGATGGAAAAGCACGAATTGGAATTAGTAACGAGTACATGTACAATGTCTTGCAATGTACTGTTGCAGAACTGTACTCGTCACACGTTGGTAACCATGTAGCTGTGCCATGCTTGGTACAGTTGGCAGCTAGGCGGGGTGAAACCCGGCGGTTGCGATGCGCCCTCATCCGTAGATTAGTAGATGTCATGAAGCATCATTACGGAGGGCTTTTTTAGATATTTGTACAACAACGTCAAGATATGTAGTGTGACTCCCACTTCTACTTGCTTCGGCACCATTTCTCGTGGCTAGAGTAGGCCGCATATGTGCTTCATAATTGATATTCCTTACAAAGAAGTGCACGGGAAACCACAAGCAAGAGAATGATAATGAACACTCCCACCCCACACGCACACAAGTTTAACCCCGGGGGACAAGAAGGCATGCTACATCATTAGCACTGCCCCTTGCATTGCATATGTTTTTCCCTTTGGGCTTGCTGATGCGTCTACATGGTCTTATCTATTGTTTTTAAGGGGTATAATGGTCATTGGTGACATAGAGGTTTTAATTATAGGGCTAGAATAACGCAAGGACATCCGTTACCTCCGACGGTACATCTCCCCTAACGGTTCAAACGCGCACGCGCGCACGGACAATAAAATTTCCGCACAATTCATGATGCACAAGCAGCGATTGTGTGTCCACCTTCTGAAATTTGCGAGAGCTATCGCTCACGCAAATCCACCCACCCGATTCCCTCTCACATTGCGTGTATGGTGGCCCAAGGGCCACCAATACCAAATTCTGTAAGTGATCTACATCATTGGCATGAGTGAGCCGCCCCAACACAGCTGAAATGATACGGATGAGTCTCTGAGTAGCGGAGACGCGCCGGGTGTGTACTGTACAAAGCAATTCATGTTAAACATTTACTGTCTTACATGACGAGGAGCTCCCGTATCATCTTTCGCGGATATTGACAAAAAACTTTTGCTGTACCCGTAGCGCCCATCATCATCGTATCATCAAGCAAAAACTCTTCAGATGAATTATATGGCGGATGCCGATATTGTACAAGGTACCCTTACATGCAAGCTCATAAAGTACATTACTCTAGGAATCACTAGATGATGCTACAGCACTGTTTTTTTGGTTTTTTTTTGGCCCCCCCCCGCCCGGGATATGGCACTGTCTGGTAACCCGCAGCGGCACCCTCTACGGGCGGCGTTTTGCAAGCATGACTGATGGAGAGCATGAGTTTGTTCGAGAGCATGAGTTCGTTCGAAACAAACCTCGACCTCATCATCGATCATGCCACTGTATTATTTCGCGATCATGAAGTAATCGCGTGATATCTATAAAGACAGAGTGCATGCCATGGTGGGTACGAAACGCAATGTTTTCATCATACGGTAACAGTCGTAAGTAATAGCACTCAATTCCTCACAGTACTATTATCGGACCACTGTAGTCGGTCCGGTCGCCACATTTAATGTCCTAATTAGGCACCACGAGGGGCGCGGGCCGCGGACGGTGCCCCCTATTTCACTCATCTGCACAGCCCCAACGCCTAATCCACAGTCTCGACCCAACCCGCCGCAGCCACAGCGACTGCCTGAAGCCCGTAGGTGTTTGAGGACTCCTAAAGGGGCCTACCGAACACTATCGTCCGCTTTGAAGGTGAGTAGTGGCGCCACAGGCGCGCGTTTCACGTAGGCGGGCGAGATTCGGTGGTAATTGCACTTCGATGAGAAGTGCAACAAGGCGCGACGATGCGTGACGATGCTATGTGCTGTGCGTTCCTATAGGCCAGTGCCGTCCCAACGCGACCTTCCCGGCGTCGAAAGACGCGGGCACTGTTGAGATATGCCAAGCCCGCCCGCCGATCCCCCTCCATTTGTGAGTGCTGGGTCGTGCCCCGCCCCTCAGGTAGTCGGTGAGCCAAGTCTAGCGGAAGCACGCCAGATCCTGAGGTCGCGCCCTACGGCATTGGGCAAGCCGAAGGGTTGCGTGTCGTTTTGGTGCGCGGTAGGGCAGCACGAGATAACTCACAACGACAGGCACAAGCGGAAGGACGTGAAACCCGTATTCAAGGGGGCCGATGGCGTTTTCAAGGTGTACACAAAGGACAACACTTGGGCTGTGCACTCGAGCGGTATCAGCTCCGCTGCCCAGCGCGGCGTGGAAATAGCGGAGGACGCCTATGGTGCTGCAGCAAGTGCTACCAAAGCCCTCACCACACAGAGAATGGGCGGCGCCGGTCAACCCACTGGAACGCCGTGAGGGATGGGGCGGCGGTTTCCGTTGGAGATGGCAGCGCGCCATGCACGCGACAAGAGCTGAGATTCAACAAGCGCTTGGCTGAGGACGCCCTCCATGCAAACGAGCATCTGGAAAAAAAAAACCAAGCTTGCGGAAGAGGGTTTGGCTTGCGCTGAGCTGGTATGAAGTATGTTATCCCACCACATGCAGAACTTGTGTTGTTTGGTCTTACATACGAAATAGCTAGGAACTACATAATAACGTGAATAGCGCCAATAGAGGTCTATGAGCATATCCGTGAACGAACTACACCACGTATGTGTGATAGAGAGAGAGAGAGAGAGAGAGAGAGAGAGAGTCTGTGAGAGAGAGAGAGAGAGAGTGAGAGTGTGTGTGTGTGTGTGAACGAGATGTAAACATACACCCTTCCCATAAAGTCCGTTACTAGTGAAATAGGGCCTTTCGCGTAGGGCGGGTATTTATCATGTAGGGTTTCTAGGGTTTGAATGTACTTTAGCTCGTTGAAAAGGAGGACCGAAACTTGTGTTGACGGTGAAGTAAAGGGGGAAGCGGGGCACAAATGGGGCCCGTCACGGCTACGAACTGACGCATTAGGGTTTGCGGGTCAACCCCGATTTCGGGGCATGCCCTGATTCGGGCGCCCCGGAATTCGGATTTTCCACACTTTGGCTCGTGAAAACTCCCGAAATCGGCGACACAACACGCGGTTTTTATGATCCCAGCATGCTGTCCGTAAACATGGGAGCACGTGGGTGTGATGGCATGTGCCGTTAAGATGCTTGACGTGGGTGGGATTGGGGCCGGAAACCCAAAGCTTGGGAGGCTTAAAAAAGCCTAACTTTGCCGTACGGTGTCCGATTCGAGCAAACTAAGTTGCAAATGGAAGCCCTTCCCACAAGTAACTGTTAATATTCAACAATGTTTACGCCTACCGGCCGGTTTTCGCGTCAAATCCGCCGTCCGATGCCATCCAGCCCCTCGTACAGCCAACTGAAGGTGGTACCCGCACACCCGCTCCGCCAATACGCTCAACAATCAGCGCTCTATATTTCGTTTATTCACGGCGTCACCCATTTCATCCCCCATGTTGGCATGGTGCCGTGCCATTTGCCGCATGCCAAACCAAGGCCCGTGCTAGGGTACTTTGAAAGCTCCCCGCCATATTTCACGCCCGGCGATGCGAAAGCTTGAAAGGCCTGCGATCCGCGCGCTAGGGTGCTTACACTCCAAGTCAACCGTCCCTCAAGCCCAATAGGTCCCTAGCCCGTGCTCCTTGGCTGTATTTTCGGGCACTTGGCAAGAAAACCTAGTGCACACGATATGCCATTCCCGGTATTGCCGCTCTGTAGGCGGCCGGGCGCAATACACTCGGCGGATACTCGTGCAATTGTGCAAACATGATGAAAGCCCAATGTCGAGTAGTCTCCCGGCTTATCGCGACACTACGTGCACCGAGCCACGCATAGAGGCGTGCATAACCTGCACATCCACAAATTTCGGCATGCAAAATTTCGGCCGCAAGTCCAACGTGTGTGCCCACAATAATCGGAGCGTGCCGATAGAGGTGCTCACGTCAGTAAACAACGCGCCGTGGTGTGTTGTTCGAAAGTCATTACTCTACCCCCCAATCAAATTGCATGGCCATCGCGGCTGTGCGTGGCGGGTAATTAAATGCGTGCCGCTAGTAACAGACTTTATGGGAAGAGTGTATATATCGCCATACCGCTATCAAAGTCAATTCGAATTGAAAGACGTGAATGTGACACACCTTTCCAGCAGCGGTCTGCTCCATCGCCTCGCGGCTCTGCCTCGCGAGATTATCAGCCACTTCGGCATTGCTTAGCTCGCCACGGCGTCCTATATGATGCCTCCTCCCGGCGAGCATGCCAGCTCGGAAACGGAGACTGCCACGCACCCCGTCTAGAGCAGCCCAGAGTTGGTCGCCCAGCTGAAAAAAGCGCGTCGCAACAGATCAGCCGGGCAGATCAGCACATTTACATTGGGTCGGGTTAGCGATGCGACGAATCGCACGAGGGCGATAGTTATCGAATAATATGAACACAAAGCGGATTCGTCTCGTATCGACTGATGTGATTGTCTCCCAGCTGACACGCGCCGCTACAGTGCCACGCATGCGACGAAAACGCGGGCATGCACACGAGGTTGAAACACCTAATTAAAGAGTCAAATAATAATACTAATTACACTAGTCTAATTGGACATAAATATCCCCAGCTAGTGTAGTATAGTCACGGTTCAGCAGTGACGATTAGGATACAGGAATAGACGCTTCTGTGTCGCTATCAACTCGGAAGGCACATACCTGCTCGTCCATACGTGAGGCGCCCCAGCTGCGCTCCACCGTCCGGACGTGAGCTTCCGTTTTGGCAGCCTGCTGTGCTGCGTATTCCGCGTCCGCACGCTCAGCCTTCCGCTGCTTCTCTTGCCTGGTCAGAGGCTTCTTGGGCACGACGTCGGTCTTGCTCGGGTTGACCGGCTCGCCGGCCTGCCAGCGCTCAAACCCCTGCACGATAGGTAAAGACACTGGTATGTAGGCAGCAAACGAGTAACATGGCCTCACAATGAAACCTAGTACCAAATTCCTCAGACACTACTCTAGTCGGGTCGCTAGGCAGGTAGCGGGGGGACTCTTCTATAGGATGAGCAGGCGGCGCCGGTCAGAATTAAAAATGCAAATACATAAAAGAAAAGCAAAGAAATATTTGTCGTTCTAAGTAGTAAAATTAACCGTGGTTTATTGATATAGTGATTGTGTTCGCGTATTAAATTGACAATCTGCCTTATTGAATATAAAGGTGACGGTTCACATTCAGCTCAGCCCCGTTATGTTAACAT